>JAOEHV020006584.1:0-19078 GCA_025447995.2 Isaurus tuberculatus | reverse complement strand
GTTCACAAGCTATTGTGAATTGATTGAATGCTCTCGACCAATCAGATTTTTCATAGTGAGTCTGATGTATAATAATACAGAATAAAAGCTACATACAAGTTTAAAACTATTAAATTCGTGTAAGAGAGAATTTTTTGGGCATACTATCACAGATTGAGAGAAACTATATACAAGTTATCACTGTCACAGACTTAAGAGCTATTTACAACTGAAGCGATTCGTAGATAAAAGAACAAAAGAATTAAATACAGGTTATGAAGGTTATTCTCGAACACTATCACAGAATTAAGACCTAGTTACAGGTTAAAGCACTTCGTAAATAACATACTGGAAGAAAAACTATTTACGGGATGTTAAGGACCTATGAACTAAGTAGAGTTTAGGAAAACAGATTTTGGATACTCTCACAGAATTCGAACTATTTACAAGTTACAGAACAGTTGTTGGATTCTATCAAAAAATAAAAATAATCACAGGATAAAAAGGCGCTTCATGGAAACTATTACAGAATAAGAACAAAATGCAGGATAAGAAAGGATAAGAAAGGAATTCTTGGATACTATAAGTTGTCTAAAGTATCGTATCAATCAGTTAAATATTTTAAATCGGTTGACCCTTTAAGGATTTTAAGTTAGCTCTTGCAAAGCATGTACGACTGACTACCACTAGATTTGAGAGTTGGCCTGTGTTTTTTTGGAGTTTTTAACAAGGAATCTCAGGGCTCGTGTCCTTTGTAAGTGAAACATTGTAATTAGATTAGATAGTTTAGATAGATTAGATAGATAATTATATCTCATTTTTATTGTAAATTGGTTCAGAATAGCCTCATAGGAGAACCAATAAAAAAGTTTATTATTATTATTATAACTAATTGACTCTACTTCCGTTCTGTTTTCAGATACATTGTTGTAGTATTTGTTAAAGATTCGCCACGTTATCATCGCATCCGACCTGCTTTGGGAGAGTTAAGCAAACTAGCAGGTCGAAGAGTCAGGCCTAGACATCGTAGCTCATTGGTTATTATAAGTTCATCAAAGGGCCCGGCTCCAACCTGGCGGCGTGTGGTTTACAAACCTAGACTGGGACGAGCAAGTACAACGAGTACTAGAATAAGACTACCTCGTTTAAGAAAAGGTAAAGCTATAGCTGTACACTTATATTTAAATCTTTTGCCTATCCTCTTACATTTTTACATTGCAATAACGTTGAGTGAGAGACAACTTTAGCAAAATTTACGTTTTATCTTTATGGGCTCTTGTAGCTTATTGAGCTATATAATTGGTTTACCTGTAATCTGAAAGTTTTCAATACAGAAAGGTTTCTTCAATTTTGCACCTGCTTTACTTGCCTTTTGAAAACTATTGTTTAATCTATTTATTAAAACTCACTGATTGTAAGTAGAAACTTGAGGGAAAGCTTTTTTCCCAGATGATTTAATTTTGTGTAGATAAGATTTCCTGTTTAAAAATTTGCAAAACAACATTTCGGCCTCAACATGCAGATTTCCAAAAACTGGCAGTTCGAGTTTGATGTAACTATGTTTTTTAGCAGTTACCTAAAGCTATCCAGAATCTGCTGCAATAAAAGCATTCCCAAAATAGCTAGGAAAATACTAATTTCCTCCTGCTTATTGTCAAAGTGAACTTTTATCAAGTCAAAAGGTATTTTAAATCACCTTTAACTGCTCTCATCAAGGTTATTTACATGCAACCGTTCGAAGTGAGGCTTGTGATGATCCCGGAAGACGTAAACCCTGTGGAAGGGCTTATATCTCTGTGAATGGTAAAAGAATGATTACACCAAGGCGGGGAATGAACGTGGTAGTACTTGATTACATAACAGGTAAGGGAAGAGCAAACCCGAAATCTAAAGTCTAACCCAATAATTCATGCGCCGAAACCTAGAAAAAACAGTCTTGATATATCATATGGTAAAAGCGTAAATGCAAGCATTTCAGTGCATGTGGGTAGTATTTTATATCACAAAAATACTTTATTACCTGTAGGATTATTTTGCGTGTCGATCAGGAACGAATGGCATCGATTGTTTTACTATATTATAACGTAATTTCAGAATATCATCAACTGTTTTGCACCATGACATCGTCAAGTTCGATTTCAGGTCTGACCATTGAGAACTCGGGGTAGTAAAAGAACTAATCTAAGAGAAGGTGCTGCCCTTGCTATAGCTTCTGTAAATGGTTACAGTATACCTTCTCGGATAACGACGTTAAACTGTATAGACCAAGTCCAAGACTTTCTACCTTGGGTTCTAAAATAACCTAAAAAAACCACTTAGCCAATCAGAAGGATAATGAAACTTGTGGTCATGGTTTGTCATTTCTGATGAATGCATTCTTAATATAAAAAAAATAAATAAAAATAAACTTTATTTATACTCGGATTTTCGCTAGCTGTAAAACTAATATCTCCGAGTTTTACACAAACTGCGACACAATTAAAAATCCCAACTGGCAGGAGGCAGACCGGTTGGCTATTTACAAAGCGTGGTGGATTTGACTCTGGGATTTACCCGAAGAAAAATCCAACTAGTGGTCAGAGCGGGACTTGAACCCGGGTCAACCGCATTCAAGTCCGGCGCCCTGACCATTAGGCCACGCTTGCCTCCGTAATATATTAAATGAGTGTGATCTACTGATGTTAAGTTTGTTTATTATTGTTTTAGGCGCTTTCTACATCTATGAATGAGCGATAACAATGACATTTTTACGATAATTTCTTTTTTTATAGTTTTGTTACTGTTAATGTTGTAACAGTTGTTTTTGTTATTACATTTTACAAGTAGCTATTGAAGTTCGGTATTTCTTTTGAATTCAGGTCGAAAGAAAAAATCGGTGTCATTTGATACCTATGGAGATAGAAGATCAGGAAAGCGGTTGGCCAATTTTCTGAAAAAGCTCTACAAGACCAGAATGAGATGGTAATTAAATTTTTTCATGTTTTTTTTTAAATATTTGTTTGTTAAGCAATAAGCGTATACACAGAAATATAAAACGGTTGTTGCTTATTAAAAAAACTAATTTATAATTAATAAAATTAAGGCTGACGTAAGCAAAATTTTACAAAAAAATTGATAAAGTTTAAAAGCAGAGTTGAAAAAATTAAAAAAGTAAACAGTTCGTTTAAAACTTTGAAACTTTAATAGCCCATAAACAAGAGTTTTCAAAAACTGTTAAGTGAGTTTTTGAGATTTTAACTAAAAATATTTCAGTTACAATGAGCGAGTGAAAATACAAAACATAAGCAGAATAAAAATTACTGCAACAGGAACAGAAGTATTAACAGATGAAAAGGTTATTAAGTTCTTTCATGTTTGTTTGTTAAGTATTAAAAGTATACACAAAAGTAAAAAAAAAATTATTTATTGTAATTAATAAACACTTTTGTGATAATGCTGACTTAAGCGTACATTTTTCCCAGACAAAATAATTAAGTTTCAAATCTGATTTAAAAAAATTTAAAAAGACAAAGAATTTATTTAAAACTTTAAATTTTAAGAACCAATAAACGAGAACTTTTATTAACTTTTAAGGTATTACAGAATACTTTGTTACAATTTTTTTTGCCAACTTCTTCATTTTCGGAATCTCGGTATTTTGGATTGTTTGAGAAGCATCTTCTAGTCGAAGATGCAATCGAAGTAAATACCTTTCATTAATCATTTCTGTTAGCATTTTGTTGCTTTACTTTGAACTAGTTGAAACAAAAGAGCTCCTAGGTGGGCTTTGAGCAACAGCCAACTTTCTATCTCCTTTTCTGTTGCTTTTCTTAGCTTTAGGATTGTTTTAAACAATGTCCGAAAAGAAACTTTTCAAGCGCGCCAGAAATTAACTTATGCAATATTAAACCACCGTAAAAGTTACACGCTGAACGATTATTGGCTAAAACGACGATCGAGGCACAAAACCTCTGAGCAAACAGAGTTAAGAGTTCAGAAGAACAAAAAACTTGTTTTTTCTTGAGAAATGATAATGATAATAATAATAGTAAGAAGAAGAAGAAGAAAAAGAAGAAGAAGAAGAAGAAGAAGAAGAACATTGATAATAATGAAGAGAGGGAAAGTTCAGAGCAAAGTGACGGAGTTCATCTTACTTATGGAAAAGTGATGAAAGATATTGAAGAAACTGGGCACAAATATTTGGGAATAATGGAGTTTGATTGAGTCATGGAGAATGAAATGAAAGCGACATTTCAAAATGAGTATTTCAGGAAAGTATAGGATTGGTATTGAAATCAAATTTAAATGGGAAGAATAAAACAAATGCTAATAACACCTGGGCCGTTACGGAGTATTTTGAAATGGAGGAAGGATGAATTGCAGGAATTAGAAAGAAAAACAAGAAAGATGATGGCACGGCAATGAATGGATTTCTCAATTTGAATAGTGATGTCAACCGATTATATGTATCACGGAATCATGGAGGAAGGGGGATCATATCGTGCCAGGATTGCACAAGAGGATCTAGGAGATGGAAATGGTCTGGCATGATAGTTGAAAAGTAGCAATAAAGTTGTAAAGCCATTGTCACTGATATTGTTCAGGTAAACAATGGTTAGACAACTGGGTCTCATCAGAGGATGCATTCTTGCATGTTCTAAAGGTGAGTTGATTTAACAGAGTGGCATGTATTGGTGACAATCCGAAAGTGCACGTCTTAAAGTGAACGCTCAGCTCTGAAACCAGTGAAGCGATGCAAGCTCAGAAAACGTTGTGGCCAACTCGCAGCAAAATGTGGATTTCGAGTGTTTTTATCGGTCAAAGAAGGAAGCAACCCGACTTAAGAATGCACGGGGACCCTATGGAGACCATCTGATAGAGGTATTGACTAAGAAACAATCCCGAATCGAACAGAAACAGCCAAAGCAAGAGCTTAGAAATTGCGTCCGCCAAAAACATTTTATGTGAAAAAAATTGTTCGATATTTGGCAAAATTTTAAGACTTTAAGAAACTTATTCTCTCTTAATATTAGAACATTAAAAATCACATTTAGAACATCTCAACTCCAAAACGGTGTCTCAGTTTTTTTTGTCGCGATTTTTGACTTAAACCATTTTTGTCCAGACATCACTCAGTTCTTGAACAACAAACTTCAAGAAACAAGCGGCTCATTAAGCCTTTACTCGTGGTACGAGCCGTTGCATTCAGTTCTTTTAACCCTTGAAGCCATTAACCGCGTGCGACCGGGGACAAATCCCAAATATGGCAGTCACTGGACCGAATCGCTAATCGCGACATGAAAAAAAAAAAAAGAAAAAAGAAAAAGAAATGGAGTAATCAGAACCAATTAACCAAGACAGTAAAGGGAAAACTGAGACCCCGTTTTTTATAATTTTATCAACATATGTCAAAGAAATTACAATAGAAAAAAAGCGGAGTAGTTCTTGATACACAGGAGAATAAACTCGCCGAAGAGAATGACTATGGACTGCGTCGGTGTTTCAAATTTTATAAAAAGAGAAAAGAACATGTCATTTTCAACAAAAACTACTCCTGCTCCTTTTTAAGAAAATATTACAAGAAACAAAAACACTCATGGAGCGTAAAGAACACACCTTTAGATTTTTTCTGTCAGCGTGGCTATCGGTAAGACCGCGATGAAAAAAGTTGCTTAAAAGTATTCTGTGATACCTTTAATTTGTTTTCTACAAAAATAACAATGAGCGAGTGATTTTTACAAAGGTTTTTGTTTTTTACAAATATTTTTGACTCATTTTAAACCTTAAGGGCTTGTCTAGGTTGGACACCCTCTGTTAAGATATAGTATCATACATATAAATTAATATAAATTTAAATTAATATATCTTGCAGAGGATAACAGCAATTATTTCATAAGCTTAATAATTGTGTACGAAAACATTTATAAATTTATAGCCGTAACACCCGAAATTTCATGGTGACAAAACTTGATTAATTTCCACCAAAGTTTTAATGTTCGGGAATTTGAATAAAGATTATAGATGGTCATAGGTGTTTCAATTAGAAAAATTGTTTTTTCAGTGAAACTTATGTTTTTGAATTTTGTTTGTCAGGCCTGTTATTGTTTTAATTGGCGTTCAGGACTCAGGACATCGAATGGCGGGGGAAGCATTCTCTGCTCTAAATCGACTGACTGGCCGAAAAATTCTAACTTGTTATCTCCGCTGTTCGTATGCTGTGATTGGATATTATGGTCCCAGAAAACGGCCGCGATGGGTGAAGATTGACCAAAATAAAAGGGGAAAAGGCCCTAGTGAAGTGTCATCTTTTATTCGACTTGGAAGAGGTATGTAAAATTCTAATTTTTTTTCTTTAAAATTCATTTCCAACCAAAGGAAGTAATAATTGTGATTACATTTGCGATTGTGCTCACAAAATTAATAAGGTTTTCAGTTTTATTTACTCAGATATATCTTGAAATTGTTTGATCATGAAATTATGTATAACTAGTTTCTGTATATATACGCTGCCGGAGACGTCGATACAAAACGATACAAAAATATCGTTATACATGTGGACAGGACCTGAAAAGAAGTTGAAATAAATACGCATAGGCGATGCCACCATTTTCGACATTGTATATTGTTAGGAAAAAGTTTTTCGGTGGAGAATAACCTCGTCATAGTGGATGATGTCTGAAATTAATTTTTGTTAGTCTGCGAGGCAATTTACGAATAAAAGAATTACACGCTTGGCTAAAAGCCTGTTCTCTTATTCCATCCCATAATGCACTGCAAGATGACAATCGTCAAAGAACAGCAGAAAAAAAAATTAACGGAAATATGTAGAAACAGTTTTCAAAGCTCACTTCCTTAAAAAGTTTTCGCACCGGATTTTAGATGTCAAGGCTGTTATAACTATTATCATTACAAGTTCAATTCATACATTTCAACAGTGCGAAAAAAAAAATGTTTTTACCTTATCTGTGTTGACGAAACTACATTGAATTCCATCGAGGTTGCGAAGCATCGACCGTATAGAAGACCCTGGGGCTAAAGCTTGCGAAGCGACGTAAAAATTCGTGAAGAATTCCACCGGCCATGTAAAAACCGCATACCAAAAATATAGAGACAAATACAAATCAAGAAACTGAGATTTTTGCCTGTCATAAAGCACACGGGTGTACCAATCAAACACAGAAAGACCGTCAAGATTAGTATTGCTGATAGTCTTTTGGCTTGCAAAAATTATTCTTATACTTATTTTATCTTTATTGTTATTGTTTTATTATAATTAGACATTAAATTGCTTTATATCATGTGTTATTTTACATTAATTATTAATCTATTTGTAGGTGCTGTCCCAGGAGGAAAAGGTTTGTACAATAGGATTTTTATTTTGTGTTTTGAATCAAACCAGTAAAGTTTCGTCATGCCGAAAAAGCTCATGCTAAAATCCGTATTATTATTTTTTATTTTTTTATTTCAAGAAGACATTTACACTCTTATAATTCTTTCTTGTTGCTTAAGATACTTGTTTAACAGAAACCACTGATGGATATTTTAACTTGAACATAAGTTATTATTCAAACACGAAATTTATGAAAGGAAATGATTCAACTGCATGGAGCTTAAAGTTGCTTCGATCTATTTTGTTCGGGAGTGACATACAATCAACGAAGTTAAAAATCACAACTGGTTTGAATCACCATAAACGAAACCGCTTAGCCACGCTGTTTCTTGTTTTCACTTACCGTATGTATTTAGGATCTTTTTATAAGGTTAACTGGGATAAAATCTTGGTCGTTCCCATTCTTACTTTCTACCCCATAAGTAAGTGATACTTATTCTGTGCGTTCCTTCGCGTTTGTTGCCCTTAGTAGCGGTATCAGACAAAATTAACAAACTCAATTCACAGGAGTGAAAGTTTTATATTTTAACCGTTTGAAATTTTTGGTAGTAAAAATGAGCATTAATTTAGAAATCACCAAATGAAACATATCTTTAAAGTTTTTTTTGCGTTCTTTACTCACTGCTCATATATTGTCTGCCACACTTTACATTAAACCAAAGATACAAAATTTTATTTCTAGGGCAGTGGAAAAAAATACCAGGTTCCCTAAAACAGGTCGATGCTGGATACTGTCTCGGAGCGTGGGGATGTGATCGTTATGGGCGCGTTTATCAGTTAAAACGAAGCAAACGAGGCTGGAGACAAATTGGTGGCCGTGTAATACACGTGTCAGGTGGAGAGGGTGGTGTCTGGGCCACTAACATGCACCACAATATTTACTACCGCTGGGGTAAGACCACTAGAAAGAACTAAAGAATACTTATAACCTATATTAGTAGAAATCTACTCACTATCTATCGCAAATACTACAATCTGATTGGCTACCGTACTCGCTATCTTTCAGGTGATAGATAGCGTCTGCGGGATGTAAGCAAGAAATGCAATATGTTGTTTGAATAAATTAATAATTATTTATAAAAAAAGTATCGTTGTTCTTTTGTTTCTGCTTCTGAGATTTCTACTAAAACAATTAGAATACTCGCTCTTAATTTCTATCGCCAATAGATAGAATGATTCGAGCTTCGCCCTCGTCATTCTATCAGGCGATAGAAACTGCGAGCTCGTATTCTAATTTTTCAATAGAGCGTTAGCGACTTTAACGTCAATTGTTGATAAACAATTTTTAGTTTAAAAATCTCAAACGTTTTACCCTTCAAACTCATGAGGATGATATATTGAAGGAACATATAGGTTTCAATCTTTATTGCAATTACCCAAACAAATTTTCAGAGTAAGTTCTTCAAACCTTAAGTATCACTGCATGTTTAATCGGCCTGGGTTATAATGTTTTGGATTTGCATTTGTGGAAACCCATTCATAATTAATTTTTTTATACACTATTTTCTTCCAGTTTTTTTTTTCTTAACAAAAACATGTTTCAGAAGAGTGTGTTTTTAAAATCTTCCAGGTTCAATTTTTAATCGTCCTGGATCATCTTGGCATCAAATTGGAGGAAAACTTATGCAGATTGACTCTGGTCCCTTTCGCATTGTATATGGTGTAAACCGTGGTCATTATATCTACTGTCGTACCGGAATTACTTGGAAAAACCCCAAAGGAAGTGGATGGCGTAACGTCCCAGGTCGATTGAAGTATGTAAGTTGCGGACTGCTTGGTGTGTGGGGTGTTAACAGATATAATCACGTGTACTTCCGTTATGGAGTAAGGCAAAGAAGACCACAAGGTACAATATGTTTAGATCTTGATCCTTCATATAAACATGAGTTTTAAGTAAAGTTTCTGCTTTAGGTCGATTACCATTACCTATATCATGCAATGACTATGACCATACCCACGATCGTTACCTATCTTCTACACGCCTCGTGGCGCATAAGGCATCCACAGAATGCTTTCATTTCTCTCTGTTGGCTGTAGTAGCTCTTGCCTCTTCCCATGACCGCCAACCTGTTACCTGTTACCTATCTTCTACACGCCTCGTGGCGCATAAGGCATCCACAGAATGCTTTCATTTCTCTCTGTTGGCTGTAGTAGCTCTTGCCTCTTCCCATGACCGCCAACCTGTTACCTGTTACCTATCTTCTACACGCCTCGTGGCGCATAAGGCATCCACAGAATGCTTTCATTTCTCTCTGCTGGTTGTAGTAGCTCTTGCCTCTTCCCATGACCGCCAAACTGTTTCTTTCCTCTCTGTCTCTTTACTGTTCTTCGCCAGGTCGTACTGATTCCCATGATTTCAATGCCCCTTTTCTTCATATCTCTTGATGCCTGTGCGAGGTTCCCAATTCGATAAAACGTTATTACATTCCAGTTACCTATCTTCATGACGTGTTTAGGGTGGACTAATGGCCTCATCTGCTTAAGGGCTTCCGTATTGCTTTGACCCCCATGCGTCATCGAATCTCTCATGCTTTGAGGAGTGACCACAGCTTCCCCCAGATTATGTAAAATAATACCGTTTCTAGTTTCTGTAATATGTTACTTTTTATCGGAGCGGATTATTAACCCTTAGCCCAACCCCCAACCTGGAGGACCAGGGGATCACTCTTAGTCAGGCCCCTACCCTTCGATCTGTTCGGCATGGGTGACCCTACCAGGTGTACATGACACCAGCCGACATAGCTCTAGGGGTCTCTAGGGCACCCAAACCGCCCTACGATAAGGTGGTGACCCCGACGGAGCAGACCCACGATCATTACTAGTTATTGGTTCTATGGCTACTATGTTTCCGAAAGAAAAATACTTCAGCTTATAGTGGTAACGATCATATTTATTTATTTAAAAGTTATTGTGCATTGTAACTTGTTTAAAATTAAAGGGCCCTGTCACGCCATACGCATGCGCATAACATTTTAAGATTCATAATTTTTTCCCGGGCCGATACTCCGGCTTTCAACATTAACCTAAAAAATCTTAACAAAAAATTGTAAGGGAAAATAGTAAACGAATTAAGAATACCTTTTTTGTGCTTTTTGATCCGGTGAACTTGATGATTCTTGATTCATTTTCGAGTTTACTTTGACTTTTATGAAAAACGAGCTTTGTTGCACGTAACTTGCTGCAGACCTACTTCTCTTAATTTAAATCAAGGTAAAAATTACACTAGAAATAAAATATTCTACTTCATTTTCATCACAAAATTTTAGAACCGTGACCCGGTTGAGCGCGGACTGCCAGTTTGATAGCACGCTCGCACTCGCACTCGCAAATGATTAAATCTAATTGGTCGATCAACTAAAATAAGGCTATCTTACATCACGAATATGCACATGCCGTGGCAGTGCCCCTCTAACAAAAACTGTTAATCAAAAATCTGTTTATAAAGATTATGCATGATCGTACCATCTTCCTTTATGCCTTCACGACCAACCAAAATTATAATCATTAAAAAGTCTCTTCAAAAATGACCCGTAACATAACTAATACTAGTCTACTATCATGACTACTATCACGGATTGTAGCCATGATGATCATCATACATAAGATCAACATGATCATTAACTGTATCACAGTGACACAACAATCAAGTTAAACGCAAAAAGTCAGTTCGATCGACCGTTTAAATCCTGCATGAGCAGGAAGATTCGGCAACCACTCCATGCCCTTAAAAACCTTACACAAAGTACAGTATTTATATATAGTTTTTCTTACTACATCATCTACGTATATTTTTCTAATTCTAAAACTGGTATTTTTTTGGGCGGACGTGGTTGGCGCAGTTGGTAAGATCTCTGCTTTCCAGCCACAAGGTCCCCAGTTCGATCCCGGTAGTTTGCTGAGATTTTCGAATATTTGTGTGACCTTCTTTTCCGCCTAAGCCAACTCAGTTTTCCATCCTTCCGGGGTAGGTAAATGAGTACCGGCATTTGCTGGGAGCTAACCTGCGATGGATTAGTGTCCCGTCCAGGGGGAGTCTACGACTCTCATCCGCTTAACACTACAGAAACCGGAGATAAGCGCCGGCTCCATGGGCCACTAGGCTAGTAAAGGATTTAGCTTTAGTGTCATTTAAGATGATTGAGTCTATTTCATTAAAATTTTATATTTTGTCTGTTAACGGTCAAGTGAGAGGGCCTGGCTCGGAGGTTGGAGTCGTGGGATTTTAATTCGGCCAAATTCCGAACTCGGACGGCTGAATGGATTTGTCCCTAGTGATCCCTTGGACGAATTCGCCTTACTTTTTATGTAGCCAATTGGTTTGCATCGAACGAGTTATGGGGAATGAAATATTAGGGACTTTAAGCAACGACAACGCCAACGGCAACGACGACGGCTCAGAAAAAAAATATTTTTAACTTGCTCTTTATTTTTTTCTGTAGATCATTAGGGTTTTATTTTCTCCATCTTAAACATTGTGAAACGAAAACGACTAAAAGTTCCTCCTTGAAGGTGAACAAATACTGAGAATATTTTTGTTATCACGTCCTCGTCGTCCCCAGAACTCCAAAATAGATCTTTTCACGTTCTGTTTTTACCGACAACTACGTGCAGGTGCTCAGCTCGATGCATTTCAACGTGCAGTTATTGTTTTCTTCCCGTCGCCGTCGGCGTTGCCGTCCTCATTGCTTAAAGTCCCTATTAACTTCTGGGTCTACCAGTTATTATGATAGCCATTGAAAATACTTTTTTTATAGGAACACGATGGAGACGCATAGATGGACGTTTAACCCAGATAGAAGCTGGACCGGAAGGCGTTGTCTGGGCTAGAAATAGTCGTTATCAAATATTTTATCGTTCCGGAATCTCTACAAGAAATCCAACAGGTCGCCGTTGGTTTTTTATCAGAGGACGACTGCGCCACATCACCGTTGGCTGTAGTGGTGTATTTGGTGTCGGGCCTAACTATCAAGTATTCATGTACAAAGGTTAGTCGTGGTTAACCAAGTTCGGTGAATCTGAAGCTGTTTCCGTTCCAAAATGTTAGTAAGAAACGCTAGTCATCTGCCAGATTAATCGCTCATTTCATAATTTACTGATTAAGCCTGTAAGATTTATTTGAACAGTATCAAAGTGTAGTTAGGTGGAGAAAAATATCGTGTTTTTTTATCACTTAAAGAAAACCGCTTTTGTTGAAGCAAAAAAAAAATGCTAAGGAGAGAAGAGTAGACAAATTATATTTCATAAAAAATATAAAATCTATGCCGAAAAGGAGCTGCATGAGTTCAGAAAATGATAGCTATTTTATTGATGATGATAACGATGGTGAAAATGATAATGATGATGATAATTATAGCAACAATACTAGAACCAAAGGAACCCTTGACCATTGATTTTACTCGCTGATGAGATATGGCGTTTCGTCAACATGTGAGATAACTAAAGATATTTATGATGACGGGATAACGCGACGACGACGATGAAGATTCTGGTTTCAAAATAATACCAACAGTAAAGATAGAAATAATGTTTGCTAATAATGTTTGCTAACTTTCACGTACACCAACAACTAGAATGTTGAGGCTTAAATAGTAGATAATGATAATGAATAGTAGTAGTAGTAGTAGTTGTTGTAGTTGTAGCAATAATGTAGTAATAGTAACAGTGATAGGGATAGGGATAGGGACAGGGATAGGGATAGGGATAGGGACAGGGATAGGGATAGGGATAGGGACAGGGATAGGGATAGGGATAGGGATAGGGACAGGGACAGGGATAGGGATAGGGACAGGGACAGGGACAGGGACAGTGATAGTGATAGTGATAGTGATAGTGATAGTGATAGTGATAGTGATAGTGATAATGATAGTGATAGTGATAGTGATAGTGATAGTGATAGTGATAGTGATAGTGTTAGGGATAGGGATAGGGATAGTTATAGGGATAGAGATAGGGATAGGGATAGGGACAGGGATAGTGATAATGATAGTGATAGGGATAGGGATAGGGATAGGGATAGGATAGGGATAGGGATAGGGATAGGGATAGTTATAGGGATAGGGATAGGGACAGGGACAGGGACAGGGACAGGGACAGGGACAGTGATAGTGATAGGGATAGGGACAGGGACAAGGATAGGGACAGGGACAGGGACAGGGATAGGGATAGGGATAGGGATAGGGACAGGGACAGGGACAGGGATAGGGATAGGATGAGATAGTGATAATGATAGGGATAGTGATAGGGACAGGGACAGGGACAGGGACAGGGATAGGGATAGGGACAGGGACATGGACAGGGACAGGGATAGTGATAGTGATAATAATGGTAATAGTTGTACTTGTACTTGTAGCAATAATAATAATAGTAATAGTAATAATAATAATAATAATAGTAGTAGTAGTAGTAGCAGCAGCAGCATTAGTTGCAGAAGTAAAAGTTATTAAAAAAAGTAATACGGTACCTTAAAGAATAAAATAGGTTCTTCGGCCGACAATAGTTAGTTCGGCCGGCTGTGTCATGGTTAGGCGTCTAGTCTTTTACTTTCAAAAGAAAACTTCTCACCAAGAAACTTTGAATTGTTTTTAGGGAAGATTGGACGCAGATACCTTGTATGCCAGGGAGCTGGTATGTGATTTTCCCGTTGAGTATACGTACAATGAGTGTCGCCGGGTTAAAGACTAGCAAAGAATGATCTGGCAATGTTTCAAGCTTTAAATTTAAAGGAGACTGGTTGGTAATGGCCTGTCGAAATATTGCACCCGATATTCTTCACCTGCTAGATTATTCTGCACTAGTCTTTAATATATTTTTTTCGACTGATCACGACCTGTTTATCGGTTTTGCATTTGTTTTCAACCTATTTTTAACTAGTACATAGGATCTGAGTTATGAGATCTTAAGAAATTGATTGTAAAACAAGTTTAATGCTGAAGCTTTTTATGGGTTTTAGTATCTTAGTTGCACTTCCTGAAATCCGTAATTCTTATTTTCAGAAATGATATTTTCTGATTTCTCGCCATAAAAACGTACTTCAAAATGGATTTATATAAATTAATTGGAAACTAATTTGTATTTCATACAGTTTTGTCTAAAACTTCAAAAAACTTTTGAAACAGCAAAGTTGCAATTTAGTTATAGAATGAAACGAGAATAATGTCTGGAAACGTTCTGGAAACGTTAAGTTTTTTGAAATTCTGAATGTTTGCAAACTCTATATTACAGTTGATGGAGGATTTACTGAATGCATAACTGATGTTGCTTTAAATTGTATTGTAAAGAAATTACCTTTTGTAGGCATCAAACTGAAGGCAAAACGTTCGAACTAACTCAATAATTAAGTAAAATATATAAGATTGTAAAACGTAGTGTTTTTTAAAGAAGTAGCTGCTTTTGATTTTTTTCCTGAAACATTTTGTGCTATTTTTATCCATCCAACAGTTCTTCATCGTCCAAAACCAGGAGTTAAAGGTAAAAGTGTTTTGATAGAGATATTTTACTGTTTACATTTTTTTGGTATTCCTAGGAAGAAAATGTTTAATTCGATGTTAAAAGATAACTGATGGTGGCTGAGTTTTCAAAATTGATTTAGCATTCAAAACGTCAGTACAAACCATCATCATTTTGAAAAAAGTTACGAAATATCTTAAAAATAATCTCTTTATTTGGAAATAAACGTAGGTTTATGGCTTCTAAGCTTACTGGGGGCTAACCCGCGATGGATTGATGTCCTGTCCAGAGTCAGAGACTTTCATCCACTTGACACTGCAGAAGCCGGACATAAATGCCGGCTCCATGGGACACTGGGCTCGTAAAAGGATTTAGCTTTCTAAGAAACTATTGAAAACAGACACTTAATGTAGCAGCCATTCAGAATACAAGATTTGAATTATTCTGTTAGTGAAGTTATGTATTAAATTTGTCAGTGGTTAAAAGCTGATAAACCAATGTAGGCCCTTTGCAGCTGGAGGTCACATGGTATTAAATACGCCAAACAGGAAGGCAAAAATGTGACGAAACAAAGAAAAAAAATCACACTTTTCTAGCTAATTGTGTTTGTCTTGGAGAACAGTTTGGGGTATTTTGTGCCTTCCAAGCTCTAGTTTGCAAAAAACCTGGCATAGTAAAATGTGTATGTACTATTGAATGGTAATGCCATTTTTGCATTGGTCGTAATTCCTTCGTAATCATTGCTACTCTGACAACAACTGTTTAAAACATTTTGTTTGTAAGATCCTTTATACCTAAAATATTATTCTAGTAACTTAGATAATTCTCTGGGCATGAGTTGAACATTAACAAAAAATTTATATAATCGAGATTTGAAGCTGAAGAGAATAAATATTAGTATGTTCAATTCGGTGACTTCAGGTCGACCGCACAGCTTGGTTTTTTTATTTTTACTTTTTCACACTCTACATTTTAATCTTTGTATGTGTTTCCATTCTTTGACTTTTGCGTAAAGAGGATCAACAGATATTCAGTTTAAACAAAGAATATAAACCCTTAGGACAAGGGCGGCGGAGCAGGGGAAGGTACAGAGGGGGAGGGGGGGGGAAGCATGCCCCCGGACCCCTCCCTTGAGGCTAGCGGGTGCTCGCTAGAATCTTCTCTGCCATCCCTCAATCATCACGAGCTTCCGCCGGCCTAGTAAGAGAAATTTCAAAAAATAAACTGCGTTATCGTTTAATCTTTGAATAACTTCTGCTTCAAAACAGGGTACAATTTGTCGTTGTACCTTTGACAAGCTAATGACATGCACATTCCAGGCTGTGAATAATGTCCAATAGAGTGATATAGCAACCCAATTGGGAAGCACGTAACCCAGAGGTTACGATTTGGGTATGCTAATATTTTATACGCTAAAATAACTCAAATATATTTTTTTCTGGTAATCAAATTATTTATCTACAACAGTTGCCCACACCTTTGCGTGTATTTTCAGGAACCTGGAAACGTATTCCTGGAACTTTACAACAAATTGACTCGGGATATACGCAAGGAGTATGGGGACGGAATAGACATTATCAAGTTTTCAAACTTTTAAATAATTTGAGAGGTTGGAAATACATTAGAGGTAAAAGGATGCTTTATGTTTCAACTGGCGAAGGCGGCGTTTGGGGAGTTGACAAGAGTCATTATATTTACTACAGATGGGGTAAGAAACCAACCTCAATAAATAGTGATATTATGAAATATATTTAAAATGAGTATTTGTAAATTTGCTTGAACTTGAAGTTCTTTCAAAGTAGTACGAATACACCAAAACTGTAGGTTGTTTTCAAAATCTTTGTTCAGAAATCAAAACCAAAATGTAGAACCATCCTTGTTCTATTCTCAAACCGAGGAACCTAAACAATTCTCTGACTCTAAGGCCTTTTCCAAACCATTCTATATGTTTCAGGCCAAATTGGTCTGAAATAGGGTATATGGAAATCATAGACGCACTGCTTTCAAAGACTTCAGAGTTATCGAAAAACAGCCACCTGCGTGTAGAGAGTTTAGAAAATTAATGATGTTTTGGTCTGAACCAGTTTTTTAGTTTTTTGGCTTGATGGCTCGGATGGCACATCACATCTTACGTAGGTTTATTTTAAAAGAAACTAAATAACAATTAAAACTTCTAATAGGAGGATCGCTTGTTTTATTGGGGAATCCTGAAATCACTATTTCTTGGCAAGACATTTATCGAATCACGTGTTAAGGACAAGGACAAACCATGAGCAGTAGAAAAGGAGTGGTCTACATGATTAAATGCTCCGACTGTCAAGCCTTTTCATTGGAGACGTCCAGAATTTTTAACACAGAATGACCGGAAATAAAAGTGTGTGTAACTGCGCCCAGCCTTTCTCTTCCAGAATTAACTAACTACTTTCATCATTTAACTCAATGAAAGCAAGTTTACTAGCATCGAACAGACCACTGAACAGGTTTTAACAGTTATCAGAAACCTCAACCGACTGACTCACGATAGCAGCAAATTATCGAACAAAATAAAGCAACCCAACCCCACTTAACGGATCCGAATTAGCAAATAAAACACACTACTTGAGACTGACAATCGGCGATCACATCACAGCTTAAGCCCGGTTTCCATTTAATCGCTTGGATCGCCAGGATCGATGAAAAATTAGCTCAGCGATCCTAACAATAATATGGAAACTAAACGTCACGAACTGAGCGATCGCAGCGATCACGATCGCTGGGGTAGAACCAGGTTCTATCTCAGCAATCGTAGCAATCAAGATTCATCAAAAAAATGTAATGGAAACCACTTTCAGCGATCCCAGCGATCGAAAGTTAAATGTTAACTCAGTGTTTACGCATCATGTTTCAGGCGCGAATTTGGCCCTAGTCTAATCAATCTCGTGCTTCTCAAAATATTCCAGTATTCGATCGACATTTTATTGGTCTGGTTTGAAATGGCTTTGGAGCGTAGTTCATCTGCCGATGTTGCTGATTTTACGGAGGAAGTCCAGAAGTATGACTGTTTGTATAACAAATTTAGTAAAGACTACAAAAATAAGTATAAGAAGATGAATTGCTGGAGGAAACTAATTTTTCAGTGATCCTAGCGATCTCAGCGATCCCAGCGATTGTATGGAAACCGGGCTTTAACAGGCAAATCAACATTGGCGCTTCATGAAATACTAGTATTCTACTGTAATGACAACTATTTTGTCTTTTACTCTGATGATGACGACCTATAAGTTGTCGAACGTCAGTCGTTGAAAGCAGTCCTTCTAAGGTTTTTATTTTCATCCCGGACAATTATACAATGAGTTATTTCACTATTATCTTGCGTTTTGGACTCAAAGAGATCTTGTTTCCGTATTGGTCATCACTGTATTCGCCTGAGTGGAATCTCTGGCATCGCATTTCGGCTACGAAGAGGCCAATTCTGTGGATTTTCCTGTTTCCTTAATTTCATAAAATCGACTTTCACGCAGAGGTCTGTGCTACTGGCTAGACGCGAGAGATCGGCCAAGTCTTTATCATAATTATTATATTTTTCTGCATCAGGTAACATTATATGCATAACATACCAAACTAGTTGTGGAATATGCTTCCGGTATCACTTGAATTTCTACATGCACTTGTTTGTAACTCGAAGTTAAAGCATCTTGTTAAGTTTAATTTTATCAACTTAATAACAACTTTTTTCTTATTAATTCCTGATTCTTTTATGTTTGTTTTGTATGTCAGGTTCCATAAGCAACAGACCTGGTTCTTCCTGGCACCGCATTGGTGGAAAATTAATGCAGATCGACTCTGGTGAGTTCGGAATGGTGGCAGGTGTCAACAGTGGCCACAGCATTTACTGTCGTATCGGTATTACCTGGAGGAATCCTAAGGGAAGTGGCTGGCGCCATGTTGGGGGTCGAGGGAAGTATATTTCCGTCGGCTCGTATGGCTTCTGGATTGTGAACAAGTTCAACCGCATCTACTTCCGGAAAGGAGTGAGGTCTAGTCTTCCTCAAGGTAAATACTTGTGTTCTGAATCATCTTTAAAATGGGGATTCAAAAGAATCAACACACTTGTTGATTAGAGCAGAGTGATGACTCAGTGTTGTGGTTTGCTTTGTTCTCATGCCCTCCTAAAAGATTCCACTTTTTAAAATTGCAACCACAGCAATTAAAGCCTGGTTTTCACGAACGACGTAAACGACGGAGACGGAAGCAGAAGCATAACAGTTTTTATGTCACCGTGAAAACAGGTTTTCATAAGCGTAA
>JAOEHV020006477.1:0-19095 GCA_025447995.2 Isaurus tuberculatus | reverse complement strand
ATACAAGGTAGGAATTGTTGTGTAAAAGGGCTTTTATATTTTTGTTCTTTGTTATTAACAAATATATCTTGTATATTTAGGTCATTTCCAAGGCAAAAAGAGAAAGAAGCAATTCTATCGACTCTTCAAAGCAAAATGGGAATTCAGCCCAGTATCTCCCGGGATGTCATACATCTTCCCAAATGAAGTTGCAGCGATCGCCGATTGTGCCAAGGAGATCGCCTTTACAACAGAACCGACAAATACGTGGGGAAAAGAAAGACGCAAATGCGAAAAAACAAAAACAAACAAAGGTTAGAGATTACAATATAAAAACGGTTAGTTTAGAGTACCAATCATGAACATGGCATTGTTTTTTTTTTTAGAATGGCCTTTAAAAACCTTTCAAAATTTGTTTTAATTTTGTTTGTATTTGTTATTTGGTATAGTTCTGGTTCTCTCCGTTTAATGCTTGAAAACTACAAAACAAAAACAAAACATTAACGAATTTTTAAAGAGAAATTGCTGCTTTACCCAGCTAGATAATCTAGTTAGCTTACTTTTTATCGTTCGTAAATTAAATAATTATTTTCAAACTCGTGTTATCGGCAATCTTCGTTGAAATGTCCGAGTGCGGCGAAGACATATATGAGTATATATGAAATATGAGTAAAATACTTTTTAAGAACTAGATTGAGATTTGAATAACATTTATCAAACGTATAAAGAATGAAAGTATTCTAACACCATAACATGATAATATCTCATTAATAGTAAAAACAAGATTTAAACCAACATGTCCACTAAAAACACCCAGCCGGCCATCACACGCACGTCTCTGGCCAAAGGCTGGAAAATTTCGCGCCGAAATCTAGTGTGTACGTTAAAGATTTTTAGAAAAAGTTAAAGCGTAATGCTTGTGGGAAGTGGTTGAAATAATAATTGCAATTTAGGTATAGCACAAAAGTACTAGTCAGTAACTTAAGGCTACTAGTATTGGCACTAACGCCACGTTGGTAGCGGGCATTACCCCTTAATTCTACCATAAATAAAAGTGAGCCTGATTTTAGAAGCCATGGACAGCTGCTTTGTTGTAGAAAAACGACAGGGCTTACCTCTGACGGGTTAGCTGCCTCGGCCGGTTAGGTCTTATTAGCACGGCGTAAGTCATCGACAGCTGTTTCGGCCTTTTTGAGCCACGTCAGCATGGCATAGCTACATAACAGTCGGGCTTAGGCTCCCACAGACAAACAAATAGTAAAAGCCGCTTTCGGCGGCTTGTGGGATGTGGCTTGAATAATAATTGCAGATTAGGTAGCACAAACGTATTTATCGACACTAAGGCCACATTACTCCTTAAATCTACAATAAATAAAAGTGAGCCTGATGGTAGCAGCCATGAGCAGCTTTTTCGGCCTTCCTGTCAAGACCGCTGTCTATGGCTGCTAACATCAGGCTCACTTTTATTTATGGTAGATTTAATGGGTAATGCCCGCTACCAACGTGGCCTTGGTGCCCATATTAGTGGCTGTTAACATCAGGCTCACTTTTATTTACGGTAGATTTAATGGGTAATGCCCGCTACCAACGTGACCTTAGTGCCCATATTAGTGGCTGTAAGTAACTGACCAGTTTGTGCTATACTTATCATGGATAAACCAATGAAAGTAATGAAAAGACATAGAAAAGGTAGAGTTAAGGTATATTTCTTTTAAAACGTAAACGATATGTTAAACATTTGCATTTAATTCATTTCTTTCAGGAACCTTCTCTAGCAAATAATGAAGTTGGTCATCATTCTTCAAGCAAGGCGCCTCTACTAAATCTTGTAAAACTGCTACAATCGCATCGAACAACTACGAGTTCGGTCAAGAAAGAAGATAATAACGAAGTAAGTTAACACTGTGTTTTCTTTTGCGTACAATGGTACCTTTGTCGCGTCTTTCGCTCTACTTAGATGCTGTTCCATTATCGCTCGGTTCATGCTGAAATTTTGCTCTAAGAGACTGTTATTGCCTAATATTATGTTTGTTGCTAATGCTGTTATCACTTTTACGTTTATCGTGAGTGAAGTTGTACCGCGACATTAGTTGACATCAGTTTAGCTCTTATAATCATCTTCCCTCCTACTCTCGTTACCATTATCATAGTCAGTGCCATCATCATCATTTTTATTTTGATTAGCGTCGTCATCGTCATTATCATCACCATTATCATCATCATCGTCATCACCGACATCATCACCATCAACATCACCACCATAATCATCACCATCATCATCGTCATCATCATCACCATTATCATCATCATCATCAACATTACCATCATCATCATCACCATCATCATCATCATCACCACTATCATCATTACAATAACCATCATCGTCTTGAACATGGTCACAAATACCATTGTTACTTACAAAATTTGAATTGTCATTACCATTAGAACTTCCGTTGTCATCTTTACTGTTGTCTCTTCTTTTAAGGATAAAATGGAAACGAATAAACAGACTGTTCACACAGAAGAAAGTCAGCTTAGCTTTGTTTCTCAGAAAAAGTCTGCACAGCTGGAAAATGAAACAATAAAATCAAAGCCTCCAGTTACGTACGCTAACAACGAATATAATCCAGAGTTAGAGGAACATAATGGAACCAAGGTAGGTTACAGCCGTTTTCATTTCCACGTGTAGTTTGCTTCCGACGTTGTACTCGGTTTTTGGTGGACGTCAATCAAACTTTGACTTAGATCTTGTTAGCAGCTGCTTTAAACGAAAGGCTTTTGATTGACGTCCACCAAAAACCGAGTTGACGTTGCGGGAAACAAACTGCGCTGTAAATGAAAACAGCTGTAATTCTTTGGGAAAATATAAGTTGCTTTGTTACCAGAAATTATTCAGCTTATCTCTAAACTGATTTTTAGGGGTTGTTTGTTTTACTCTTGGAATTGTTAAAAGGTCATGTTTTTCTGACTTTTGGTAGAAATGCAGATAGCCTGAAAAGTTTTAGATGCTATATTGATTTCTCTTAAAACTTTTAGAAACTCAGGCTTTGATTAATTACTCTTCCTAGAATTTCTACAAAACCAGGGTCAATTTAGCATGTAAGGAAACCACAAAAACACTCAAGGGGTTGTTCCCAATTATTTAGGAACTCGTTATATTCCGATAATCATGAATTATCTCAAAACCGCTGATGCTAAAAATTCAAGCTAAGGATGGTCTTGTTATTCCTAGAATTAGGGTAAATTCAGGGTAACACCGACTCTTAAGGGAAGAAACTTTGGAACAAAAATTGTTAATTCATGAAAATAAAAAAATAAGGCGGTTATATTAGTGTTCCTATAAATCTCAACTCTTTGAAAATAAAGAAAATGTGGTTAAACTTTTGGAAAATCTTCTGGCCGATTTGTACAAATAATTTGAATTTTTTTCTTATAAATAACGGCGGTGCAATAAATAGGAATTGGGCAGTTCAGAATAACATGCATTAAAAAATATTACCTTATCCATTTTCGGTGCGAAAGAGCTGAAATGAGTACTTTCGTCAAATTGTTACTCGTCCTACAAGTTCTTTCTGACTTAAAGATTTCTTAATTATATGGAAAAGGCTTTTCAGTGTTGAGTTTCATAGTTTACCAGTCGAAATTCAAAGCGTCAAATTTTTGGTGTTTTCTTCTGTGATAGTTTCATATTGATCTTGGTTTGTTAACGTACGAAACCAATAAGACTTTTATAACGTTGGCATACAACTATGTAAAACCTAAAAATGCGTTTTTAGTTTACAACTGTCAAATCCGCGATTTTCGAGTTGATAAAAACGAACTGCCAAACGGTAAAGTTTTAAAGTTATAAGTCTTTTTCTTTTATAAAAACGAATCTTTATTTATTTGATATGTACCAGTTATATTGCATTTCCAAAAAGTTAACAACGCCTAATTTTTGGAACAAATATAAGATGAATACAACTCCGAAAAACATACTTGTAACTTGAAAATTTTAAGTTTAATACGACAAATGTAACGTTAACGTTTTCTTCATTTGTCGGCTGGTAATGGATTTTGGAACAAAGTTCTTATGTACCTGAGTATTCTAGCCTTAATATATTTGCAAGCATTACTTATTTATTTTTCCACCAGGAGAAATCCGGAATTTGGAAAGTACTGTTCTTCTGAAGATGCTTAGGGTACGTTCGTTTGGGACTATTCCGGAATAGGATTACATACATTTTTTCTGATTTGGGCTGTGATTGGCTGAAACCATTTTCAGGGATGATAATCCATGTAATCCTATTCCAGAATAGTCCCAAACGAACGCACCCTTAATAAGCCCCGCGCAAACGGTTTCAACATTTGCTTCAACATCCATTCGATTTTATCGAACAGCAATGTTGAAACAAAATCGAAACAAATGTTGAAACCGTTTGCCCACTCAGTGTTTAGCGTCACTGAACATTCGTAAACAGCGCTCGATAAAATCGAATGATGTTGAGGCATGCAAATGTTGAAACCGTTTGCGCGGGGCTTAAGGCTTCCACTTGACATAAGCGTAACTTAAAATTTTATTACGGGCAAAAAACAATATTTTAGTTGCTATCACCGTAAGTAAAGCTCCTAAGGAACAATAGCGAAAAGCCATATTTTCATGATTTTTTTCAGTGAAAGTTTTGGGAATATTCGCTTGTTTTTAAATTTTGAGTATTTTTTTAGCCTTACGATTTATCTCATGTGAGCTGCCTCATGTTTATCTTTATGTGTTAAACTAAAAAATATAAGCAATGATATGGTTTTTTCTTTTAAATTTAAAAATGCAATTAGTTTTCCATATCAGTTAAAGGTAAAAAAAATTGTTTAATCAACATCATTTATTTTGTCAAGTGCAGTGGCTTCCTTTATTGTAAAATAACTTCCTTGACTCGAGATACACCCACTCGTTAGCAATGTTGCCACTCGATGAAGAAACGACATTTTTCGGCATGGCTCTGCTATTTTGAAGACAACTGAAATGGGTTCAATGGTCGAAATAAAGTCAAAGGGATTTCTTTAAATCAGAGCTAACGTATTTCAGTTTTCTTTAAGACAACAGTTTCATTACAATTTTTTTTGTTTCATGTGAATATTCCATACGTGTGGGTGGATCGGAGCTAATCAAGTTTTTTTTTCATAAGAAACAACTTCCGAACACAACGCAAAAAATTAATCATAATCAAGTAAGACATGGATGTACAAAGTTTCGCGCTTTTTTTGTTATTACAGGAATTGGCTCTTAATACTAGATTTTTGAATTACCACGGTTGTGCTACTCGTATTGATGTTTTCCTCACTTTGATAAACTGAAAGGAAGATTAGACAAACTCTACATGAGGCTTTAGTTCAATCAGTTGTTAATATCTGTTTGCATTCGTAATGATGAAAAAAATATGAAACTTATACAAACTCAGCAAAATAGCGTGGTGTTTTATTTAGATCTCTTGTTTGTTAAAATAGTAGGGATATTGGGTTTTTTCTCAAAATAGCTTGCTTTTGAAATAAACAAACATAATAGGAGGAAAAGACATTGGATCAAATTATACTTCCTAAACGGTTTGCTTTTATAATATATTCTTGTTGTAAAGTTTGATGATAAAATACGTTTTATTCAAAATTAATTTCTAACGAAACGAAATCTAGCGTAGAAAAAATATGGCTGTCAAGAGAATCTGTTTCTGTATTTTGACGCAAAAAGCAGCTGCGAAATTCTTCAAAAGTCCGCTGGTCAAATACTTGCAGTCGCTTGTTCCTGAACAAATCAGCTGCCGCTAATAGAATATTGAAATATGTTCGCGTACAAAATCTTAATAAAAGGAAATCAAACTTGATCATTTGAGGGGGAGTGTTGAAGTTATGAAAAAATTCAAGGCTGTTCGTGTTAAGACAAGTATCTTTTCTTAGTCGCTGCTTGAAGTTTTGAATAAGACTGGAAAAAAGTTTGGGCAGGAAAAAATGGAAAATGAGAATGCAAAGCTTAATAATGCTCTTTGTTATTCAAATCTGATGGTTGTGTGTTATCTGAGGCTTTGATTATATCCTGCAGTTTGTGGATTATAGCACAAATAACTTGGATTATTTAGGGGGAAACAGTGATATTGATTCGGCCCTATAATTCATGTTTCATCGGTCGATATGACCGTATTGGATTAGAAACTAACGCTTTGACATCGGTATTAAAAGCCTTGGTAACCATAGCGAAGATTTAAGGATGAAACCCACGCCAAATAGACAGTGAAAAGGTAATACCTTCTTTATTTTATAAGTATGATTTATATTTTTAGACGTTTGGGTTCTGGTTTAATCAGCATACACCTGAAGTTTTTATTTCTACTTAATACTCTTTTTTTGCGTAACTGAAATTCTCGAATGATTTTTCTTTTTGATAAATGTGATAATTCGTGAGAAAGAAATGTTTTAAACATATTAATGGTATTCTATGCCTGTGTGGTTGTTAATTAAACGAAAGTCTTCGCATTCACCATGACATCGTTACTCGATAATTTTTTTTTTCGAAAATATAACAAGTTATTTTAAGTGCATTTTGGGGCTTAGAAAGTTTTAAATTGACGTTCTAAAAGGGGTACGTTAACCATCAGCTAAGCTTAAAACCTTACTCTTCTTCTTTAACGGAAGTTAGATAAGACTAAAAGAAATCAAAACTTCATAACCTCATTCTTATTGGCTATTGAATTTTTTCGGTGCTCGTTTGGATACAAATTCAGAAATGTCCTTACTTTGCAGCGAATGACAGAAATGAATTTTTAAGATTACCGAATTTGAATATAAAAATTTGAGATACAAAGAATTAGGCATTTATTTCAGCAGCATCTCCGTTGAATTAGAATTTTGTCGCCAATATTTTAAAACTTTGCACTAAATATATTTCGATTTGCGAGCATCTGGCTTCTGTTTTAATGAGATATTAAAAAACGATCCCTTGTCACTGCGCTTTAATACATTTCAACAATATGTTTTGCAAATTACAATGCATCTGTTCATGCATGTTTAGTTATGAAAACCCCTTAATGGTGTTTGCGTCGAAACGGCTGGCACAATTCGTCGAATTACTCCTTATCATCGTTGAATATGATAGTTTGTTTTACTTTAAGCTCATTATGGAGCCAACAATGGGACCAGATTAAAAACAGACCTCAGTACGTTGGTTGGTCTGTTTCTTTGTTGAACCCATTGAGCTCACTTAAATATTAGGCAGGTGCTAGCTTTCACTTTGTAGTCAAAAATGATTATAAAAATAAATACAAATGACCGACCTGCTTCAGGGTTCCAATAAAAAGTGTCATAGAAATTGTTTCAAACAGAAAAAAAATACAACAAAGTTTTGTTTGTCAGATATATTTAGCAAATTCTTTGATTTTACGTTTCACATATTTTTTTGGATAGTCCTGATTATCGCATTTTAAAGTATATATGTTTATTTCTAAGAAAGCAGAACAGTTTTAAAAATTAGATAAAAGGACTGCGTAGGAACAACTGATTAAAGACTTTTATACTAACGTAACTGTTTGAAAATTAAAAACTGTCAAGATAACTTTGCAGATAATTTTCATAATCTTTGTGCTGAGAAAAAAATTCCAAAGTAGACAAGACTTTTCGTAAACTTTTTTGCAACGTTGCCTAAAGTTGCCTCTTCTTTGAATTATTAATTTTTTTTAAAAAAAACAAACAAACAAACAATAAAATTATCATTTACATATATATGATAGGAAAACTTGATCTTGTTTCCGAACCTCTGGACTAGCTTCATAGGCTTTATTTGTTTTCAATCAACTCCAGAACAGGTTTGTAATAAATGAGATTAGATAAGTTTAATTCTTAATTCAGTGAAATAGCGGAGTAAATATAAATTTTTCAGCCTTCTCCACTCTTATACCGCTTTTCTATGTAAACGCTTTCTTTAATTTTACTTGGAACGAATCGTTTCCATTCACACATAAACGGTCATCGTATTGGCGAATTTTTGCTGACCTGAAGTACGATATGCTTCATTAGCATACAAGTTATTGAGAGAGAGATGTACAAGGATGAAAAAGTGATGTCCATACGTAGCGTTTTCGAATCGTATTTGACCGTCCACACGTATCCGCCAAAACGATTCGAATACGCTCGGTTTTACCTACAAGCATGCGTGCACGTGCGCTCTCTATGGTTACCATACGCTAATTACCTGCGAAATAGACTGAAACCTACATTTGACGTCATCGTATTTGAAAACCTCCGTTTTTCCCCGTCCACACGAATACGATAAATCTCCGTTTTCAAAAATCTCCACTCTGGAGAGCGTATTTGAAAACCTTCGTTTTCGGTGTCCGAAAACGCCGGCTACGTGTGGACAGTAGTCGTATTCGAAGTAAAAATTCTCTGTTTTCGAAAATACCCGGCTACGTGTGGACGGGGTCAAAGACTTGAAATGTTAGCTCCTGCGGCACTACTTATACGACGATAATAATAACTTTTTTAAACTTGAGATTTTTAATTATGCATTACATTTGAATGGTAAACACTGTTTTTTTCTGGTACACAAAATTTTTGCCTGGATGAAAGATTAAAATGAAGGAGAAAGGTTTCTACCGTACTCTGCTAGCGGCCTCAGCAAGAACACTGCTCGAAGCTATTTTTGCATTGAAACGCATGTCTAACAATACTAATGAAGTTCATCAAAGTAAGGCATTTTAGACTGTTATCAGAAAAAGATTATATAATTTGGGCTATGTGAAAGTAATTAACAAAACACAATTGCATTTAACAGTCGTTTTGTAATTTTCAGGTTATAAGGCAGTAACAGAATAATGTTTACATCATACTTGTACTTCTTCAGGGTTATACATTGTGTAACCAACTTGTAGTATTGGTTTGCTGATAAACATGAATATAATCACGAGAACGAGAAAGCGAATCGGTTTTTATCAGTTTTAGATATTTCAACAAGACTGTAATGGGAGTATTTTAAAAATGTGGTGAAAAATTGAAAAAGATTCATTAAAATGCATGAGTCATTTATCTGTCACTCTAAGATTGTTTTTTGTGTTTATATATATTTTTTTTCTTTTTAAGCATAGAAAAAAACTTGCAAAGAAAAAATTTTCTCAGTTGTTATCAAGAAGGAAATTTCTTCAACTACTTGTTTACCAAAAAGTGGATTTAAACTCGTGTAAATATTTCTAAGTTGTAGTCTTTATGCAACCTTTTAAACAATGAAAATGTGGAAACTCTTGCTTCTTTGCTTTAGAATGCGCGGAGCACAATATTTTTGAAATAGTTTTGTTTTTCTTTTTTTCTAATGTCAACAGTTATAGTCTTTTAAAAGTAGATTTAGTCTTTACTTAAACGTTTTTTTGTTTCCTTTGGTTTAAAGTAAGAAAGAATAATAAATTATTTATAAATAATAAATAAATTCGTTGAAGTGTCTAGGTTACTAAAATCTATGTTCATTAAAATGAAAGAAAAACCGAAAGAATGTTTTTTTTAAAAAAAATGTGTTTCTTTCTTTTTCCATTCAGGTCGAAAAAACAGAGCAGACAATGGAGGACTGGGCCCCACTGTTTTCTCCAAAGGTAAGCCAGGCTTAAAAGCCCATTCAGCGAAATATCTGATATTATCAGAGAAATTATCGCATGTTTTACATAGAATATATATTCAGAACGATTAATGATGTATCAATACACGGCCAACAAAAGAAATTGTTGGTGTTCGAGTAAAGATATGGAATGTAGCTTTATAGCTGGCGATTGTTGTAAACAAACATGGCGGGCGCTTGTTCATTGCGGAGTAGAGACAGAGGTCTTAACTTTAGATCTTGCTAGTGGAAACAACAGGAGTGGGAGGGGCATCCCCCTTCCCCATCTCCTCCATACGTCGGTCAGAGAAACTTGAGTTCAACCTTAAAAAAGCTAGTTAGTGTACTCTGGAACAAATAATAAATATCTTAGAACCTTACTTACAACAAGGAGGCATGGTTGGCGCATTCGGTAGGATATATACCTTCCACAAGGTCCAAGGCTCGATCCCCGGCTCTGCCGAAATTTGAACATTTGTGTGACCTTTTTAGCCATAGCTTACTCAGCTTTCCATCCTTACGAGGTCGGTATATGAGTACCAGCTTCAGCTAGGAGCTAAGCTGCGACGGATTATAGTGTCCCGTCCGGGGGAGTCAAGGAATGCAATCCGCTTAACACTACAGAAACTGGAGATAAGCGCCGGCTCCAATGGGCCACTAGGCTCGTAAAAAGGTCTAGCTTAGCTTAGCTTTTTTACAGCTCAAGTGATGTAAAATATAGGCTTAGACGAATCCTCGGCACGCATGACATTGTCGTGTTTACCGCAGTACAAAACCTTTGTCGCGCCTGTACGAGTGCAAAATTGAAAATTGGAATGAATCCGAAAGATATTTTAAGAAAAAGCAAACAAACAGAAGAACCGCTTGTCTCGAGATTAAAAAGAACCACAAACTGCAATTTTAATTGATACAATCGTCAAAGTGACCGATGACGTGTAAAAGCTACTCGAACATTTTATGGATTACTTGTCGTCTGAAAACGAGGCTTTGGATGGAAATCTTGAAACAAAGGTTTTAAATGATGTGTCACACGACGAAATCTTGAGAGGTATGAAAAAAAATATCGGATTCCGTTTGCATATTTGTGCAAAAGCTCACAAATGCATCCCTGGCACTCGCCTGATTTCTAGTTTAGTCTTTCAAATGAATTATTAAGCAAAAAGTAGATAAAATATAACTAAATGGGGCAGGCAAACAAAAATAAATTCCTGCCGTTATTCTACTGTGATTCCAAACTAGTTGTTTTTAATTTATTAACTAACACGTTTGAGACGAATAAACGTTGTTTTTCTGTAATTAAAAATGTTATCAGTTCTAGTTGTGTAGCCCTTAGAGAATAAACTTGATTGAAGAGAACTCATTCGGTTGGCGTTGGGACAGCTTTTCTAACCACATGCGGCGTAGAAGAGGAGTTTTATCTGTCTTATAACCACCACCTCACCGACTCTTAAATTAAAAATTTCCTTTTCTACTGCAATAAATCAAGACTTTAAAAACAACCTTGCAAAATAATAGGTTTTTGGGTCGAATAGGCGAAATAATGGTACAATTTTTCGTCCTTCGAAAGCGACATATCTTAAAAAAAGTTACCTTTTCTGTTTGTTTCTTTAAGTAAGGAATAAGAATGTTATTTTCCGATTTTAGGTCAATAAAATAGTACTATCACAAAATAGGAAAGCAACTAATACAGTTAAACCGTACTACGCTTGCGAACTTTGCAGATCGTTGGAACATGAAGTGTGCTTTTTTAATGTTAAAATGATAAAGTTTGCACCCTAACTCGGTCTCTTTTCTTTTCAAAACTTTTTATTTTGTTAAATTATTTAAAGCTTTCGCAGTCGAGTTTTATCTTGTGAACGAACAGGACATCTCGAACGTAATTGTCTTAATGCCACCCTACTGATCCGAAATATCCTCCTTTGAATAAAAGTTTTGGTAATGGCTACCTCGCGATTCGTGTAATTAAAACAATTGTGAAACACAAAATACTACTGGCTCTCGAAATTTCAAACATTCGCCAGTTGGTTTGTTTGAGTTTGTAGCTCGAGTACCGGAGCAGGCGGAGTTTTGATCATAAAAATGTGGCGAATAACCCAAAGCAGGAAACTCGCCGAGTTTGTAAGTCTTTTAATTTCTCCGTTCCAAATATCAAACCATATATCAGTTGAGATGTACAGCCACACAAATCTTTGATTGTACAAATTTTTATTGCTTGCCAGTGAAAGTAGTTGCAAAGGATTTGTTTTCGGGTAAATTGGAGTTACCTTTGCAAATGTGTGAAGTTCTCTAACTGAAATATGTTCAGTTGAAAAGTGTTTAACTTTTGTGTCAGCGTACGCAAAATAAAAAAGAGATGTTAAACCGAAGTCGAAGGGCCGGTTTAAACGCATCGGAAAGCATATTATGTGATCACAGTCATGTTTAGATTTTGTGATCTCCATATAAAGCTTAGCCGGCCAGTTTTACAGAAATTTACCGATATATTTAAGACGACCACTGATTGAAGTTACAATTAATTTTCCTACGATTATAATTCCGTGAAGTCTTGATGGAAAGCTTATATTTTCGGTCGTCGGCTTGAAGCTACAAAGAAAAGAGTTCCATCAACAAATTATTATTACTGTTGATTTTTCTACCAATTTATTTTCTTGCTTTTCCATTTTTTGTAGCGATCAAATATTCTTTTCATCAGATTTCAAAATTTATATCGATTTTGTTTATCGTAGGTTTTGCTATCTGCAATTTAGAAGTCGTGGAAAGTAAAATCTCGTTCAATTTTGAATGCTGTATTTGAAATACTCGTTTGAAAACAGACCGCAGCGTTTGGCGAATGCACCTGCCAAAACCAAAACCACAGGGGAGGGGTTAGGCATAATGGCTGACTTTTCAGTCGCATCAATATTTTGATTATATCGTCTTTGTTTATACAATGAAGTTAGCTAATGCTGTTTTCAGTCATAATTTTAATTGATTTAAATCCTGTCAAAATCTGAGATGAAAAGCAAACTTGTTATTTCACATAACTTGTTAAAGATTGTTAAATGCTCCAGTTGTAAAGTTACATAGGTTATAATTAAGACAACTTGTGTTTATATTTAAGTTGAAGTCCTTTACTTCAACAACACAGACACGCGGAATCGAAACTATACACCTTCGCAATTTTTTTTCTTGCATTGATTTTTTACTATCACTTCGCTTGTCAGAAATACTTTGAGTGGTATTCTTATTCTTTGTAAACTAAAATTCCTCTGGCTGTTCGAGGGAGGAGAATTAATTGTGTTTGGAACGGCAATAAAAACTTAAGGGGAGACTAATCATGCTTGTACAATACATGTTGGAGCATTTCAAGAAGATTTTAATAGTTTTCCAAATTTAAGTGAAGTTGTTAACTTATGTTCAAACATTTAGCTGCCTATAGTTTGTGTGACAATAATCATTTCTCTGTTCTTGATTAGGTCTTTCTATCGAAATTTTAACTAATTGCAGTGCAATAGTCTCATACTAGCTCGCGTTTTCAGAGCAGCCGAAATAGTTTTGCCAATTAAAAGATAAAGCCATTTAGATTGTTTAATTGAGAAATGGACCGATGGGAAAAATATTTAATCCTTTTCCCGCGAATGGCTATAACGTTCATGCTGTTAAATTTCTCATTACAACCGATTAGCTACCAGACAACAGTCATTCTACTGAGAACAATTAGCGATAATGATTGATGGAGGGAAACTGACAGTTTACAAATAATAACTAAACTTCAAATGAATGAATTTTTTTTGCAAGATGTATGCCGGCTTGTTGCGTCAAAGAGTCCAGTTTAATTCAAAATCAATGAAGTAAATAAATTTTTCGCTGAAATAAATGCCACATTAAAAATTGATTGATCTTATTTGAAAACGTTTTACATATATAAAGTATTTGATTTCCATTTGAACTTTTTGAAATTCATAAGTAATTGTCTAATCCTTTTTATAAATTCATTTCCAAATATTATATTCAGTGGCATGCTTATTAAAGTTTCCTTTCAGATTCAAAGCTTCGGTGTGTTGACCAAAAGCATTGCAAAACCACATAACCATTAAATAACAGATGTCGTTTGTTCACTGACAACGAGCAAAAGATAAGAATGCACAATATGTAGCTTTAGTTTCGATAAATCTAAAACCTGCCCGTAATTACATGCGTTAAATTAGGCGAATTTGTCTCTGAATTTGTGGCGTTTATTCCGTGCGTTTTGACTCCTGAAGTACAGTGTTCGGTCACGGGAAAATATCAAGTTGGTTTTTATTTTCATGGACGAAAATCTCAGGACTACGAGCGATTCGAACGGCAACCAGAATGTAAGCTTTAATCACAAATTTTTTTCAACGGCATTTTTTTTTTGTAAATAGGAGAATATTTTACATCACTTTGATTTCTTAAAGTCATTTACAAACCTAATCTTAACGCTTTTTGTTTGGAGTAACTTTTTAAAAATAATATTTGATTTATAAAACCTTTAAATACCGAAATTTTAGTTAATATTAATTTTTTAGAAGAGATTTTGGAGGGATTTTAGCAATCCAAATTTAAATTATAAAATTTCACTACAGAATATTTTTTGTACAGCGTCTCGGTGTAGTCAAATGTCGCTAGCTAATTTGTCAAATAAACTTGAAATTCAGTAACATTTTGCAATGGTATTCAATACAAGACCATCATGTTGCATTACAGCAAGTTTTCTTGAACCTAAACGTAATATACATTCATGATTCTTTACGCATTAAAATCGAATCGGCTATGTGTAATCTTCGATCAATTAGTTTAGTCTCGCATTCACTTCAACTGCTATATATTAGGAATTCTTAAGAAAAATTGTAAGTTTCAGTTTTAATATGCTTGCCGAAAATTTCTAGTTATACAGAATTATTTTTCAGCGGTAGATCTTTGTTAGTTTAAAAACATGCAAATGGTTCTCAGTTATTACCGAAAACTATGTTTATAGCGTGTTCTCCGAAGATCAAATGTTAGATAAATAGTGCAACCAATACTCTGTAAATTTTGAAAATACCGTACATCTCTATGTATGTTTATGTTAGAGCACGTTTGAGTCAGTTTAATTAACAGCTTAATGAAGTCAGCTCCTAACTATGACCATTAAGAAAAATTTTTGATTGTCAATGAATAATTTATTAAATAATTTTAGTCGGCTGATACATGAAATAAAAGAACTCCGAAAGGAGTTCGTTGAGGGGGGAATCACACTCTGAGCTTCTTCGGTTGGTCTATCCCTAGTTGAAATTGTTTCACTTTACAGCTCTCGGATTTGTTCATTTCGGCTTATTGGGTAGGCTTGTTACCTCCCGAGTAAAAAATTTTTTTCACAGAAAACTGGCGGGAGGGTTAAAACGAGCCATTTCCGCTGCATTTGGATTTTCCACCTTGGTAATCGCAATTCCTTGCAGTTATAATACAATGTTATTCTAAGTCACCTGTTCCGTTCAAGTAATTTAAAATCCTTTAAACGTTCGCTTACCGGGGCTACGAACGTAAGGCCAAGTAAAAAAAAAATGGTTAACGCCCTTTTTTCAGAAATTTTATGGTCGGGAGAGAGTTTTTTTTTTAATTTTATTATTTTTTTTTACAATAAAACATATCCCTATTTATTATCGTTATTGTATCCAAGTGTTCAGGCACACCATATCATACACATAGTTTGTTCTAAGCTACAAAATCTTATCGGATTTGGTGAATTTTCGGACAACTAAATCAGATTTCTACCAAGTTTTGCAGACGCAAAATAGTATTAAAGCATTTTGAAAGAAAAACTTCGAAAATTAAAAAAAAAATGGGTCTGGCGCTTTTTCAATGGTCGTCGGGGACGCTAACCAACTTCCTTTTTTTACTTGGCCTAATGTTTATTTTTTATCTTCTTTGTCAATTGAAACATAAAAAAGAATCAAACTTACTGCTGTTATTTTTGATGTTATTTTGTTCCGAATTTGGTTTTTGGGGGTCGACTTTACACTATCTCCACAATACAATATCTTGAAAGCAACCTTACATTTGTAATTACTGTTGCTAATTTGCTTTGGTACGCCAGCTTATAGAACAAGTTTTCAATTAGTTTTACAATTTAGAAATAATATTTTCATGGGTAACTTCATATGCAAAAAAATGTAGCCGATCCAGAAGAAGGGACTTGCTGACTGGCTATTGGCTGACTAAAATGGTGGCATGCGCTGATTGGCTAGAGTTTCGTGTGTGAGAATACAAACGAATATGAAGACCTCATGCAGTTTATAACACTATATTTACTATCACTATTGTTGTTTTTTCTTTAGGAACACCGAATGGCCTCGGTTCGGGATGAGTCGGAAATAGGTCTGGGAAAGGACGTTGACAGAGTTACATCAATGGGCGGCGTGAATCTTATATGTCCGTTGTGTCATGATATGTTTCAAAATCCACGCCTTCTGCCCTGTCTTCACACATTCTGTAGACGATGTCTGGAGAACTTAGTTGTTCCACGTTCTAATATCCTGAGCTGTCCATCATGCAGAACGGACGTCCCTCTTCAGGTATGTCAATTATAACCACGGGTAGGCCAAGTAAGTTCTGCGCATGCGTACAGACAGTAACTGTGTTCACTAAAATATGGCAACGGCGTTCTTGGCACTGTGTTCGTAAGATCACTGCCTTCCATAAAAAGATCCGAGGTTCTATCCCCAGTTCTCCTGAATTTGAACATTTTTGTAACCTTCTTTCCTGCCAAGCTCAGCTTTCCATCCTTACGAGGATGGTAAAAGTGTACTTGCTTCGGCTGGAAGTAAACGCAACGCAATGATGGCTTTATTGGCATGGTTAAAATTTTACACTGCCAAAGCACTGTTATAAGTAAAGACAAAAATTGCTTTGAAAGCTTCTCTAAATCTTAACTTTCCCTATAAAAGCTGGAGGTTCCGTTTTTGTTTTAAAGTAGCACGAAGAAATAAACTGAGGGATACTTGGAAGGGAATCATGTTTTCATACAGTTATCATTTTTATCGAAAAAAAAACCAAAAACAGCCCGATTGTTATCAAAACTTAAAGTCAGTGGCGATTAGTAATAAATTAAAGAGAAACAAATGAACAGTGAATTCAAAGACGTTTCAGATAAAACGACATGCACAAAAACAAAATACCGAAAAACCTATTTAAGTTTTTGAAGAAAGCTAAAACAATATTTTAATTTGCTCTAGCCAAACAGTGTTTGTATAAGCAGTTGTTCATAACTTTTGGGTAAGAGTTGGCTTCGTGTCATTGGTTTTCTGCATGAAGACAAGGCAAATCAGAGTGGCTAAATCTTTTATATGACGGACTTGAACAATCAGCTTGATAAAGGGATGACGTTTCATTGGCAGACCGCTGACAGTATTTGCGGTTGTCCATATACACGAAAAAACAAACTTTTTTATTTGTGGTTTTAGTTTGACATTAATAGTATTGTTTTTTATATAGTATATCTTCAAATAATCGTTAAAGGTCTACATTAAAACACACCATAAATATTAATTCTATTCTTGTGGTTGGTAACTATAAGAGGAGCTACTTTTTTAGAAGTTTGCTATGAGTACGTGAGATAAAAAATTGGAAGAAGCAACTAATGATGTTGATAAAGATAGAAACGTCAGTCGCGGCTTTTCAAGACACTGCACAGGTTTCAGTGGTCACTAAAGAAGAAAAATCTTTCTGATCAAAGAATCAAATGAGATAAGGTTATCTTTTTAATTTTACCATGTTTCAGTGAAACCTTACCCCGCACATAATACGTATGTTTATCCTAAACAGATTTCAGAAAGTGCAAGAATATGGGATCCGTTTTTAATTACTCTATTCCGATGACATCTGTTTCTTCCTGGTTAAAATGGAAGAAGGTCTAAAACAAAAAGATTCAGTTAGGACTTCATAATAGAATTTTCGTTTATTCAGCAGTAAAACTTGAATGACTTGTTTCTGTCTTAACAACAAAAACAACTAAGATTTCCAAAGTATGCTAAAGTGGGAATATAAACTCTTTACTAAGCTTTTTCTCTTAGTAACTGCATGATTTTCGTCATACTTTGCTAGTTTATAATTTGTTTTAAGCTGCAGAAAAACAAAAAACTCGCATTCTCGGTGCGTTTGTCTTGAAGCTATGTTACAGCAGGTAATTCGAAAATTGCCCTAAAAGCCCATCTCGACTAGAACAGTACACGATAGAAAGTTGTAAGTTGCTATCTTAGCCAAATTGCTAAGCGTGTTTATGAGGTCAGTGAAAGATCGTGATATTAGAACGTTCTGGTGTTTGTGAAGACACCATTTACGTAAAAACTATACCGCAAATGGTATTCTCGGGAGTATCATTAACCACTGTCAGAATTCACATTTAATTTCACAGGGCACTCAATTGTCCTACACACCTTTGCCTCGCTTTGTTGTCATGGTAACAATCGTCTTCATTTTGACCACTTTTCATAATCAACTGAATATGTTGGGATTTTACAGCGTTAAAATTCTTGCGGTCTGATGTTTTCACGGTTTACTCTGTGTTCCCCCGAAGTTTGTTTACATATATAGTTCTACCAAGTTCACCATTCTCTGCATGTCAAGATTTGTTTAACAATTTTCTGACGTGACTTTCTCAGTTATTATCTCCTCCTGCATAATCTGTGCACTGCAGCAAGTATTTTTCTCTTAATCCGTCTAACGTCCTTCTCTTCATTCAACTTAAATCTTTGGCAAAAGTTTCTAGGTCTTTTCAGAGTGTATGCCAAATGTTTTGTCGACCTGGCTTCTTTTTCCTTTCTGCTCGCCATTTTGTTTTCGACGCGTATCTTTTATTATCATATATGTACTGAGATTTACTAATAAATAGATTGTCAAATAAAAATCATACGTGAGATTTACAGGCAATTTGATTGGTCCGACGATTTTCCTCACTAGTGAAAAATATCGTCTAGCCAATCACAGGTCGCAGACGAAATTTTTCACTACTGAAAAAAAACGTATCAGGTTTTGCCGCTTTTCGCTGTTAAAAAGGTTAAATCATGGCGTCTTCTTCAAGGTTTGCAGATATAAGTTCCGTAGATAAATTTATAGAAGAACAAGAAAATGAAAATACTAGGACGAAAACTGAACAGAATATTGGTTTGTTGAAGGAGTTTTTGACGCTCAAAGAGGAGTCGAGGGCTGTAGAAGAAATTCCTCCAAACGAGCTCAGTTCAGTTCATCAGCGAGTTTATCATAGCAGTGAGGAAGAAAGAAGACAAGAAAGATTATGAGCCCAATTCATTACGTGCTATGATTGCCAGTTTTGAACGGTATATCTGAAGAAAAAAAATTATGGCTTCAGCATCATGAAAGACACCGAGTTTGAAAAAGTACGAATGGCCTTGAAGTCAAAACAAAAAGACCTAAAGAAGAAAGGCAAAGGCGGGAAACCTAATACTTCAGCTTCCCTCTCAGAAAAAGAAGTCCAACTTCTTTATGACAAAGAATTATTAGGAAACTCAAGTCCTGATGCT
>JAOEHV020006385.1:0-19098 GCA_025447995.2 Isaurus tuberculatus | reverse complement strand
ACTAAAACAATTAGACCTCTCGGCCTCATGGACTACGAGTTTGAATAGTCCATTCAGCCTACGGCCTCATGGACTATTACTCGTAGTCCATTCGTCCTCGAGCTCTAATGGTTAAATAGAAGTAACAATGTAAGCGTCTTGCTTCATGCCCGTTCTTTATTCAACTGATCACAAAATAAATACTGTACAATTACATAATCACAAGTATCACGTGATTACATTCTAGATTTACAGATCATAAATATACAGCCCTTTTTAGAATAAATCCTTTTCCGAGCCTAGTGGCTCAGGGGACGGCGCTTATCTCCAGTTTCTGTAGTGTGAAGCGGATGAGAATCCTTGACTTCCCCTGGACGGGACACTAATCTATCGCAGGTTAACTCCCAGCGGAAGCTGGTGTTCATTTACCGACCTCGTAAGGATGGAAAGCTGAGTAACCTTTGGCACAAATTTTGGCAGAGCCGAGGAATCGATATATACTGGGAGCTTGCGGTTGGAAGTCAGAGATCAATCCAAGTATTTTTAGCTTTAAAGTTGTTTATGGAAGTTGGTACCCTATGTTCTTTATTTATAGAAACCAAAATGTAAATCCATTTTTCTTTTTATTAATGGTACAATAAAGGTTCTTCTTCTTCTTCTACAAGAGCGCCAATCAAGCCGCTTTTGTTTAGAATTTACTGATAATATTAACCAAAACACTGGAAGAATCTGAAGAAAAATTAATGCAAGTAGCCCTATTTAAAATAGAAATCTGTTAAAGATCTCCAGAAACTTAACTGGAGGTTTTAGTGGTTCAGAAATATGTAAATATATTTAATTTCTGATAAGTTGAATAGCAAAAATCTCGGTTTTTTAGATTGATGACGTCATAATGACGTATAAATCAGTTTAATTACACAAAATTAATTGTGTTATTATTTCCAAACTCTCCATCAAATTTGGTTGCAATATCGTTTATAGCTTCAGAGTTACAGACCACAGGCACTTTTTATTTTATTTTACTTTTCCCCGAAGGGGCCGGGCAACACCCACAGATCCAAGTTCCAATTACGGGGTTCCCGGGGGCCTACGGTTTAACGTCCTTATCCGAGAAGACGCGAAAGTCTAACCATTTGCAGATGTTAGAGCAAAGGCAGCACTTTCTCCTTAATTTCAACTCTCTTCTCAGTGTTTTGAAATGTGATAAAACACTGTCTCTCGTGTTTGATATATTACATCCAGACCGGGGTTAAACAGGAGCTAGAAATGGCATGAAGAGAACAGTATTTACAGCTGTACAGGGTTAATCAGTCAAACCTGCATCCTAATTCAACTGTTACCATTAAAAATGGGGAGGCGGAAATAACAACATTTGGCAAATTATATAACTTAAAAAAAAGAAAAATTCGAACCAAAAAGAAAAGAAAACCAAGACAATGTAGGGTTCTGGACTACGGCTCGTAGATTCCGGGTCTGTTCTAAGATTACAGATTCTAGCGTTTACTTTCCAGATCCTAGCGCTTATTTTCCAGATTCTGTAGTGCTTATTTTCCAGATACAAGCTGCAGGTTCCAGATGCGTGTCTTTAGCTTCCGGATTCCAGGCCGTAAATTGTGGATTATAAACCAAAAGATTTCGTGGTTTCTGGACTCGTTTACACAGGGCGAAAAAAGAGAAATTTTTTAACAGAATATCTTCTACTTATGAGTAGGAAGCTTTTTCGATTTTTCTTTGCGTTACCCTACGTAAGGATCACTACCTATAACACATTGTGTTTTTTTGTCGCTCAATCTGAGGTGGAGGTATAGTATACAATAATCATTCCACTCAAACTAAAGTCGAATCAATTCGATCCGTGTGTATTTGACATGTGTATATGGTTGTGGCTAGAAAGGATATCTCAAAATGTGTTTTCTGAGGGAAGCCTGAGTAAGAAATGTATGGAAAAACTGTATATTCTAGGCTACCTGCATTTTAAGGTATCCTTTCTAGCCACGAACATGTATAAACAGCCGAGCAGGCGCGAGTTGGTTAAACTACGTTATTATAAAACAAGCATGCGTGGTATAGTTGTTTTCTTAAATTTCGTTGCAATTTGAAAACTTGGGTACTTATATATAGTTTAGGGGAATTTAGCTTTCCGCACAAGTTCTTTAGCCTGGCTACAGTTCCATGAAAGGTCATATCGAATATGAGCTGATAAAGGAGATTACGTTAACCAATCAGAACATCAGAAAGCCAATATCCAACGTTGAAAATTTAGTAATCACTAGTAAAACGAACAATGTTCGTGCACTCGACGAAGGTGAACTCATATTAAGGACGTTGGTTTAAAAAAGTTCCAAGATCGGTTTTGACCTGGATGTTATCTTTTCTCTGAAAGTCGTTGCCATATTAGTTTGTGTTACAGCCTCGGTTTCACGTGGTGACACCATGCTATCCAAGAGTTGGTAAAAAAGAATTCCAAACTCAGGTTTCGAGTTCCACATGCTTCGTCAAAAACGTTTGTGTAAGAAGATAAACTTAGAGGATCTTTTGCAGTTCAGCCCGCCTATGATGGGAAAGGGGGGTTTGAGAGCGGAGATTTTCAGGGGTTTTTGGTTTGCAGTTGCAATTCCCGTTTGGGAATAAAAGCGAGTCCAGTTTTGGTGAGTTTAAAAGAAGTTCAAGTTTAACAACTTAAAGAAGTCATTTTATGATTTACAAATGTTGCGAGTGTCGTGAAGGATTAGCACTCGCGATAAATGCTTAAGATTGTCCAAACACTGTAGGACTGTGTTTGGTGTCAATTTTTGTTCCAAAAACCAAAACTTTTACCAGATTATATCCAACTCATTCAACGTGCTGTGAAAACAATGAAGCAAATGTTAAATATCCTGTGTGTCCCGGCATTTTTTTGAACGGGCGAGCAGTAACAATGTTCGCAATGTTCTTTTGCGAGACTTTATTTCTTCTATTCTGATTACTATTCATGTTCCCTTCAGAATCTTCACTTATTGATTCCTCGACTTGTTCAGATGTATGCTTATGGGCAGAGAAGGTCTCGTTTGAATTAATTACTTGTGAATCTTTGTTCCTTTCAAGTAACTCCTCCTGAGGAAATAAAGAACAGCTAAGTGACGATGAAACGATCATTATCAAAATCCAAATAATGTTTTTATTAAGCGGGCGCCAATAAATCAATATAAGTTAAGATCTGGGCGAAGTACATATATTGAAATGTCAAGAACCGATAGACATCAACGTTCTTTTATACCTAGAGCCCAAAAACTTTACGGAATCTAACTTTTATATATTTATATATGTATTGTACATAGTGTTTTAATATATCATTACGATTTTTATCTGCCTTTTTTATCAATTTTTTTTTTATATATATATACATATATATTGTATCGCCATTGTATTTTTCTAACTTAAGATGGCTAAATAAAGTGCTTTTATAAAATAAATTTATATAAAACACAACTCTCGAAATGTCACTAAGTGGAACTCGCGGAAAAATACAAAAAAATTAAGCTTGCCTGAACTTCTTCTGTTGTGGTCGTATGTTCTAGCTTTCTTTTCCTTGATTTGATTTCTCTATTATCTCCTATCTGCGATTCCTAGTTTAAGAACAACCAATCAATTTATTAGTTCTAATCCTTTTATGTATATTTACAACTCAAAGTTCAACAATATAACCCACAAATAGCTGTGCTAGTCTATGCGGACTTGATTTTTTGAAAACTTAGAGCATATAAATTGTAGCATCGATTCATATCAATGGAGATACACAGTTTAATCTGCCACATGGTCAGGTAGTCAGCGCCCAATACACCAGTCAATATAAACCCCCGCTTCCCCCCCCCTCCTCCAGGCCGCGCATAGAAGGGGCAGAGCGAGGATATTTTCCTAAGATTCACCAGCTTATCCTGCCCCGACATGCGACGGATTTGCAAATTTTTACGCCCTCGCCCAATGGACCAGAGAAGTGCGCCGCATGGTTATTTTGTCATAAGTTATATTGTCACATGCGATCGTTCAACGCTGCTTGCGTTCGCGGTCTTATTATAAAAGTCATTTTAAAATGAAAGAAAGATGCTCTGCAAAGTGTGGCATAGAGAAAAGAAGAAAGTAGTGGTCGCGGACTCTTTACAAATTACTGTTTTAAATAAAGATTAGCTTTAATATTTTAATATTTTTGTGAGGCAAGAGCGGGAAATTTTCTTGGTATCAGTGCCTCGGTGGGCAAGGTCTTAAGCAAGTTTTCTCAGGCTCAAAATCCAAGTCCCCGCTAATGCGCGGCCTGGGGGATGGGGGGGGGGGGAGATTTACATTGACTGGTGCATAACTCGGCTCACCATCTAGCTCTGGGCTGGTGACGAGGCCTCGAAGCCATCGTGCCGGCCTAGATGAGGAGTTGTGACCCTCTGAGGATTTATACTTCGCATTGTGAAAGTACACACCATGAAGAAGTCATGGCTTCTGGACATGCAGCTCGGCTGAGGCCGCATTAAGTAGTAATGAAAGTAGTAAAATGAGAAAAAAGACAAGGAAATTGTAAGAAACTTAAATGCAACTTTACGATTTAAAGATATGAACTCAATTCGAATTAACGATAAGAGAAAAAATACAAGGCCTACAACTTTTTTTGACTTCCAACTTTTGTTTTCTTTATTGCTTTTGTGAAAGATTTGAGTTTTGATAAAAGTGTAGAACTACACAGATAAGTGTCTTCTTGGCGAAGGAGTTCTAGAAGACTCGTGTTTATTGTTTGTTTAATTTTTTTTTTATGATTCCTTTAGACTTTGAGGTATATCTCATTCCATGCCTTGGCAGCAAAACGTGAAAAGGAAGTTTTTTAACGAATCGATTTTTTTAATTTTTAAACGTTGAAGTTCTTCGAAGTAGCAGATCTTGTTCAATAAGTGTGGATTTTAGAAGCAGAAAAAAAAAGATTGCACTTGTTTACTCCTTTCGCCTCATTACAATTAGTGCCAGAGGACTAGCTAAAGCTAAATCCTTTACGAGCCTAGTGGCCCATGTAGCCGGCGCTTATCTCCGGTTTCCGTAGTGTTAAGCGGATGAGAGTCGTAGACTCCCCCTGGACGGGACACTAATCCATCGCAGGTTCGAGAGAGGACTACATAAATAAAAGTTAAAGTAATTTGCAAAGATAGGTTCCCTGATAAAAAAGAGTCTGAAAAATCTTGAATAAACTTTCACTATGAAATGAGAAGCTGATATCATATGATCGAAAAATCATTATTTTCGTTGTTTGTTTTTACAGAGTTTCTTGACATACTAGAGCAAGGGATAACATAGAGGGCTGGCATAAAAATAAAAGCGATAAAATTTCATTAGGGTTCCTTTCACTATCAAGAGGATCTTCCAGTAGCAAGACTGGCTCAGTTGATAAGACCCCGGACTACAGGCCACCGCATTCAATCCCTGGGCTTGCACACGTTTGTAATCTTTAAGCGGGCATTCCTTTTGCACGACGTCTGGGGAAAGGGGGGGGGGTGTCTAGTATCCTGACCTCTTTCACCTTTCCATGGGGAATTACAAGAACCCACACAGTTGCTAATAATGTTCTCGGAAGGACGAAGCGTTTTTAGAATAATACTTAAAGGAAACTCAGGCTGTTATAAATATTTCGATCAGTAAATATCTTGAAAACTGAATCTTCCTCCAAGCTTCAAAAAGGGACTTACAAAGCTGCTTGTTCGAGTTCCAGGTCGTTTTCTATGGTCTACTTTGCAATTGGAAATTCATGGACGGCGCCATTTTTTTGTTTGGCGTTACTCTTGCGCTCAACGTTTTTCGAAGAAAGCGGGCAATTTGAAGTAACACATGCATTTTTTATTCACTACTTCATATTAATTTTGTTTGTTTCTAAAAAAAAGGTTAATTTATAGTTACACCCGCACTGCCCTCTGATTCTGCGCCCAATCTATCTTAGAAAAACTTCCAGTGTATGAGTGAAGCTCAAACGAATTTCAAATGGAAAAGTATGTACACTGAAGGACATCGAAAACGATCCGAAACTGGAAGGGATCGCATCAATATATAAAGCATCAAGGAGGATTTAGGGATAGTCAAACAATTTTTTTGACGCAACATGTTCATAACAGTATGGATTCCTATTAAACTACGCGTTAAAGTATGTCCTTACGTTCGCCCAAAAATATTGTAAAACCTATCATTTCACCAACTAGCTGCTATTGAAATTAAAAGCCGACGAGCCAAGTTATTGAATGAGCCACTGTTGCAAAGCGTTTTGTTTTTATTCCTTAATTTTACATTTGCCGTTGCTTTTATTGAATATTTACCTCAGTTCCAAGGAATGGTGGTGCTTGTATTGGTATTGATTTTACATTGAATGTTCTTGTCAGGCATTCCATCACCTTAATATCTAATGGTAATTACAAATACAGTTATTGATTTTACATTGAATGTTCTCGTCAGGCATCCATCACCTTAATATCTAATTGTAATTACAAATACAGTTTAAGTCGACAAACTGTTAAGTTGGAGCTTGATAGATCAACAACATTCGTTTTAAATACTCCAACCAAGTATGCTAGGATCAGTTAATCGTTTTCTTGATGTCTGCTTTCAATATGAAATGATTCAAAGCATCGCAATTACCCATACCCTTACTTCTAATAATTATTATTCTCTATGCACCGCATCTTTGTTTACTACTTCCTCGATTATTTAAATGCCTACTGATCAAGTTTTGACTATGTTACACAATATAGAAAATCCACTAGCCAATGGATATGTAGCTAAAACAAAAAAAAAACATTGCATGTTTGATCTATTTTCCTTAGACAACAAGCAGGTATTCCTAGAACATTTTGATAAAAAAAATCGGTCCAAGTAGTTGGAATTGAATCCCCAACAGCATGCAACCCCCCAACGGCCGTAAAGGTCCGCAAAAGTACACTCGATTATAAAAGTAATGAATAGATTAGATATATATGCTAGATACAATAAATTCGGCGTTCTAGATTCCGCCATGAGCTCACATTTTGATTAACCCTTGAGATAACGATGAAACATGATTGCTTATGAAAACAATGTGTCCAGCACAAAGAACTTTTTTCTCTTACTTTTTTTCAAGACTTTTTAAGGAGAGGAAAATGTATCCGAGGGTTGGGGGGGGGGTGGTCCCAAAAAATTTTGTTTGCAACCCCCAGCAAAATTCCAGTGTACGGGCCTGCACAGGGTCGAGGAGTTTTACTTAATTGGTGCATTATCATACACATGGGCACTATCGAAACTAATGAAAAAACATCAGGCATGGTCAATATATTTACATTTAAGCAGTAACTTTTATGAGATTGATACACATTTGCTTTATTACTCTTTTTTTCTTTACCTTTAAATCCACATGATCTGAGAGAGGAGCATGTTCTTTGTACTTGCTCTATACACGGCGAGAAAGAGCAAATATAACCACCTTCATTCTATTAAAAAATCAAAATTATTTTAAGGTTTTATGAAGTTTCACATATCTGTACTATTATCTACACTTGTACGTGACCTATGTGCTTCATGGCGTTAAAGGGTTGAGTTGAGTTGAGTTGATGAAGGTTGCCAGCAATTACCTTTGACTGCCAGCTTTGATAAAAACATAATTTAACAAATAATGAATCCTGACCATAAAAACAATACCAAACGAAACTTTCACTTGGTTTACCTTTAAAGCTTGTTTTGCTGACTTGATGGCATCCCATGGTTCTGGCAGATCCAGAAACACTGGATAATATATGTAAACAAAAATTTACATTCTGGTTAACAATTTGTTTTCAGGAAGTTTTGAATGGATATTGGATCTTAAGGGGAAAGAATTTTTAAGAGTTTTTCTTTAAACAAATAAGGTTGAAGATTTAATGAAGATAAATGATAATTATGCAGTGTAAATCTATAGTAACTTAACTTTGCTTCTTGTATCTGAGCTTACAAGAAAAAAAAAATTGAACCTTGGGAGCAAACTCACGAGACCAGTGATGAGTGAGATACAAAGCTAGCATGGTTACATAATTGATTATTCAGTATGTGAATGGTTATCATTGCTGGCCTAACTTGTTATATGGCAACTATAATAAATTATTCACCTAGCTCACAAACTCAGTCAATGATGATGATGATGATGATGATGATGATGATGATGAAGTATCTGGTAAATCCCTATGATGACATATTTAACAGTTTGATCAATTTTTTCAGTAAGGCAATGGCAGCAAACCACTAATTTCATAATTGCAAGTTTACATGTTGAAATCTTAATTTAATAACTTCGCAAACAAAGAGGATTACCTGCATCAGCTACGTGTGAAAGTCCAAAACCATCTTTTAGCACATCTCTATGCATAACAGTAACCAAGTGTGATACACCATGCTGCTGGAATTCTGTTCTATAAATTAAATAGTCATTACTTTCTGTAAATTGATTGAAAGGAAAAAATATAGAGTATTTTCACCTAATCTGAATCATACTTAAGTGACATCAAGGAAGATGCAACAGTCAGAGCAAATAGGATTAACCATTTTCAAACCCTATGGTAATTCTTTTGCAAAACTCAAAAAAAACTAGAGCTAAGTCACATTCATGACACTGTTTAAACTCAACTTCATAAGAGTAACACAGACTATAGCTACAGGGGGGGGGGATAAGAGGTTAGCCTATAGTTGAGGGAGAGGTAGAAGTTTTCACTACAGAATAGGGGATGAGGTGATGGATGGGGTATAACTATGGAGTGGGACAAGAGGGTAGTTTGTAAATAAAAGGGAAATGTAAAAAAATATGCTTTTTAGTTATTAAACAAAGATGGGTCAGAGTTAGAGTCTGAGCAAATTTCTAATAACGGGTAGGGTATTTAGCAAAAGGGTATCTCTCTCTCTCAGTCCTTGTAGCCCCCAGTGGGGCATAGGGCCACAGAAGTGACTTCTTTCCACTTGTCCCTGTTCTTAGCGGTTGCCTGCGCCTCTCCCCATGATAAGCCCATCTCCTTTAGCTCATGTTCTACTGTCTTCCTCCAGGTGGTCTTGGGCCTTCCCCTCTTTCTTTTGCCTACTGGTGTCCACCTAAGGGCAACCTTGGGTATCCTCTCTGGTGACATACGTAAGACATGCCCCAACCATCTGAGCCGGCGTTTCTTTATTTCTTGCTCCATACTTGTACACCCGGTCTTCTGATACAAGTCGTTGTTAGAAATTTTGTTGGGCCAGATGATGTTGCAGATCCTTCGCAGACAGCTGTTGTGAAAGGCATTGACTTTGTTTATGTCTCTCTTGATGACAATGCTCCATCATCCAGAGCCATAAAGTAGCACAGATTTGACGTTGCTGTTATAGATGTGCATTTTGGTACTAAGGCTGTACTGTTTAGACTTCCAGATGTTTTTGAGTCTACTAAATGCGCACCTGACTTTGTTGAGCCTGGCCTTGATATCCTTCTGGGCACTGCCATCTGATCACTGATCACACTTCCGAGATAAGTGAACTCATCAATGTGAGGGTCAGAGTTTGGGCTAGATACTGTTGAAAGGAGGAGAAACTTGGCTAAAGCTAGGTAGAAACGTGTCAAAGGTGGAGCTACTACTATGGTATGGGTCAGAAGTTGGGATATAGCTTGATTACAGTCAGAGCTAGAACAGTGATCAAGAAACAGTAGGACAGGTATAAATTTTACTTCTGCATTTTTCCTGTACTGCTTAATGAAAGCACTGAGCTTCTAATAATCATTTACCAAAAACAAAGTTTAACTTACTTTGCCCTTTCTGCTCTCTGGGTATGAAACTCAAATGTATGGAGGTGACCACTGGGTGCTATTGCTCTTATTAAGGCATGAGACATTGATGCGCTTCCAGTGCCTGTGTAACACAATCAATGTTTAAATTATTTGATGTTCAATCTAATTATTATAAACTAAAGTTAGGAAAAAAAACCCTGTTGAGCCGGATGAGGGGTGTAGAAGGAAGGTACAGGAAGAGAGGATGATTGTGGACAATTATTTGCATTCTCATGCAATTATTAATTTACCTACTAAATATGGAACTGTTACTCAGGCTTTCAAACTCTCAAGCATTTCAACTGAGACAATGAAATTCAGGACTTTTTCTTGCTATCTTGCATCAGTTCTCATAGACCCACAAAAATTAAAAAGCCGTAACCTGTCCTGAGACCCTATAGCTTGAAAGCAGAGATATAAACAGCCATTTCAACCACAATACCATACATGTAGCCACAACGAAACTAATTAATATAACCTCGATTAATCTTTTTCAGCACCTCTGTGATTGTCTTGATTTCTGCATTTTTCAGTTCAGTTTAAATGCTGCCTCAGTCAATGAGTTATAGTGAATTTGCTTGTTTGATAACTGCTAAAATTACAGAAGCTAAATTTTTGTTTAAAGGTAAGAGTGAATAATTGATTTATGGATATTCACATATTTCAATGAACAACTTGTGATTTGATAAATTTCAGAAACAACACAAAGGTTTTGCCCTCCACGGGTAAGAAAATTGAGGCGTTGAGTAAAAAACTCACAAATTTTCATTTAGCAATGTTGGAAAGTAAACTATATGTAAATTTAGTTTACTTTATCAGCATCTCTTCATGACTTGGCTAGGTTAAGTTAATGAACCTTTAAACATTAATTTTACTAAAATTAAATCATTTAAATGTCTTCCACTTACCTGATTCAACAACTACAGAGCCAGGTTTTATGTCTAACTGAAGAATAACCATACTAATATCTGTAGTGTAAAGAATTTGAGTTCTGTGAGGAAGAATTAACGTCCATAATTCAGGAGTTGGGTGAAGGAGATAGATCCAACCCTTTTTATTCTTTGAGTACATCTGTTAAGAGATAAAAGTACAATATTAATGAAAGTAGTTAAAATGACAGTAATAATTAATAATTTCTATTAAAATCTTGAATGGTAACTTCGCAATAAAGCAACAAATGAAATCTTTAAAATGAATTGTTTGAAACCGCAAGATATTAATTTAATTAATAGTAATATACAGTCAAGTATGTCATAGAGTGAGTTATTGTTCATTAAAAGAAAATAAATCTATTAAGCATCTTTCTCTTTACAGGATTGGAAACAGTCAAGTTGCCATTTTAAACGAACATTTTCCGTTGTACGGTTGTTATTTTGAGCCCTGATTATAATGTTTGAAACATGATCAGTGGTTTAAATAATGGCCGGACAATGAACAGTCTTTGTTTTTGTTTTACAAATCTTAAGTATAAGTTGGTTAAACTACATGTACCTACCTTTGTCCCAAATCTTCTGCCGATCATGTCTGAGTGAAGAATTGCACCATATTTCATCTGGTGAATCTTGCCAGGAGTAACAACAACATGCTGCATACACTGGTGTCCCTGGCAAATAAGACCATAATCATTTAACAACTTTGGAATGTAAATATTCTCATTCAAACTACACTGTGAAAACATCTTAATAATATGTAAAAAAACTTTAAATAGGAATTAAAGCCACTGTAGTCTGGAATAGGGTTTGACTTTGAAATCATTAATTCCCCCTCCTTCCCCAGGCAGTAATATTAGCGTATTCCTTCACCAATTAAACATGCAGTTTATAATTCAGGGCATCAAAGATAATTAAAACAAATACATACTAGCCACAACCATAACTTATTTTTTGAGAGATGCAATATTTCTAACAATAACATTTCAAGCATATTGATAATAATCTCAATTTGAATTATCTAGCATCTTCAAGCACATGGTTAGCACAGTTGGTAAGATCTAAATCTATGCTTTCCAACCACAAGGTCCCAGGTTTGATTCTTTGGCTCTGCCAAAATTTGAACAAATGTGTGACCTTCTTTTCCACCAAAGCTTACTCAGCTTTCCATCCTTACGAGGTCAGTAAATGAGTACCAGCTTCCGCTGGGAGCTAACCTGTGATGAAATAGTGGGGAGCCGTGGACTCTCATCTGCTTAACACTACAGAAACCAGGGATAAGCACCAACTCTAAAGGGCCACTAGACTCTAAATTTCTTGAGAATAATACCCACTTCCAGGGAGTTGGAGGTCAACTGTTGATGTGTGAATTTGGCAGAGCGATCATTAAATTAAATCTTGTAAAAAGATAAAGTTTGGAGAAGAAGTAAGGTCATACTGTATTTTGCCATGTATAAGTCGACCCCCTATTTTGTAGAGAAAACACAGCAAGTTTTAGAATTTCCATGTATAAGTCGACCTCTATATTTTGTAAGATTAAAATACCAAAAGTCCTAAGATTGTAACTCATATGGAGAAAAATGTAAACACAGTGTTTTAAAAACCGCCCTAAATTTGGAGGTGGTAAAATTTCCGTACTACCCAATACATTCAGTTTTCAGCGTACTTTTTGCATTCATAATGAATGTATGGGGTCAGTACGGAAATTTTACCGTTTCTTTATTAATTCAAGTACTAATCATGTAATTGCTACTTCCAAACGTTTTTGTAGAGTTTTGAGGGGTATTAAGAAAAATTTTGTTTTTTGATCCGGGTATAAGTCGAGTGCGATTTTTTGAAGTACCTAAGTTTCAGATGTTAAAGGGTCGACTTATACACGGCAAAATACGTTAATAACTTTAATTTCGATTTCAATTGAATTTGTGATTGTGGGTGACTGAAGAAGAACTTTATACACGTGTGGAAGGAAAGCATTCATTGTTTATCTTTTAGTCAGTAACAATCAGCACATGAGTATCATATTTACAAAGAAATTGTTTACCAGAAACAAAATAACTGTATCTCCTTCAGCAATTCTGTCCTTATACTCAACGAAACTCATTACTTTCTAGGAACTTTCTGTAAGAAATGGAATTTTAGTTTGTCGCGGAACAGATCATCGCATTGCTGTAATTGGCTGAATCCGCTGACATTATGTTCCGTCAGTACATGGTGACTAACTGCAAAGGATGGTGGGTAATTTAACAGTTGCTATCCTCAAAAAATACACAAAGATGGCGGACAAGTTAAAGTTATAAAGCTAATAAGCCATTTACAGCTAGAATTGATTTGGTTACTCTCAAATAAAAGTTTGCACGATTGATGGTGTGAAAACAAGAGCTCCAAAAATGTCTAAAATCGTTTTAAAGACAAAAAATGAGAAAAAGCCAGTTAGTTGATGTGTGTTTGACGTGTTAAAACAACTTTAAAATGTCAGTTACAACGTCAAATTTTCCCGCTGTTGGGGAGAGAACAGACTTGGTTTCTAGTAGTGGTAAAAAGAAGCCCACAGAGGTTAAGCATGCAGCTTCTAAAGATGTTCCAGTTATACTGTCAGGTAATAACACTGGAAAACTTGACGTCGATGCTCAAACGCTGATTCAACAGGTCTCCAGAAGTTTTATCACAGCTCTACATCAAGATTCCACATTGAGCTGGGATTACCTGCATGAGGTCTTAGTGATGGTGAAGCCATACAGCCAGTTCTTTCAAGATAAAACACAAATCTACCATTACGTTGAGCGTGTATGGGTCTTCATCAGAAATGGCGGCAAGGTACCGGAAAAAGTTGTTAAAGCAATAATGGATATTTTTCCAAATGACTCGGGAAACCTAAGCTTGAGTGGAAATAGAATAAAATTTCCGGGACCAGAGGAAATTGCTTCCCTTGGGGAATATTCTAAGCAGCCTACACTGTCTCAGGGCATTAGAATCCCAAGAGGAAAGCCAGTAATAACTGCTGGGAAAGCTTATATTCTGGAGCATCGTAAAGAGGTGTTAGATTATTTTAATCCAAGGCCACTGTGCATGGAAGATTTAAAACAATCACTTCCAGCAGTGGTAAGAGAAATTAGTCGACGGGAAGCCTCATTAGGTGTCTCTCTTGGAATGACTGAAGCTGCTGTTGGTACTAATCTGCCCCAAACTTGTGTTCCAACACCACCCAGTACACCAAGAAGATCACCCAGTTTGTTTAAATCTACAGGTAGTGAAAGTGTGATAGAAATTCCAATTGTGCCTGAAGGGAAAAAAGAGAAAGATTTAAGGACTGGACGTGAAATTGTTGAGTTGTTTGTTAAAGGAGCTTTTATGGGTGAACTAAAGTTTGCTTATTTAAATCATGCCCCATCACAAAGATATGACCCTTACAACTTAATAGAGGTTGCAAAAGAAAAAATTAATCAAGAGCATTTTGTCATTTCCTCTCACAGTATCTTACATGTGCAGGCAAATCGGCCATCAGAGTCACAGCCATTGGCAGAGTGGTATAAAGAGGCTTGCCAGTTTCAAGCCATTTCAAAGATTAAATTCTTCAAGAATTTCTTGATTTCCAAAATGTTTAGGAAGTGGAAGCTCATTAAAATCTTTAGCCAGTTTTTGAAAGTTGAAGGCTGGTTAGAAAGATCCTTAATCCACAATGTGCCAAGTTTTGGTTCAGCTTTGTTGCGAATTTCTGGCTTGATTCAAGATCTCTCTCAAGTCACGTTCTTGCCATTTGAAACAAATGACTGTTACACATTGGCTGAGTTTGAGGAAGCCACATTCAAGACTGGTGATACTGGTAGACATTATGTTATGCAGTTTTTTGAGTATTGTCAAGTAATTGTCAGTATGACTCAGGACAACTGCTTCGACTACCTTCACTATTGTCAGGATCAAGTCAGACGGCATACTCATAACTACAGGGATTTCCTCACAGTTTCTAAGCAGAAGAGAATGATAAGGCAAAATAACCTGAAACTTGCTCGCGAGGAAGTGAGGCGTCTTGGGACTTTTGCTGCATTAGTCGATCAGATTATTGCAGCAAATCTTTTGTCTTTAGCGAAAGCAAATGTTTGTAAGTTTGTACATAGGACAATGCCTGGACCTTTACCTGAAAGAGATGGGCTATTCTGTGGCAAACTTGTTTTCAATGATAACAATGAACTAGTGCTCTCGCCTTCTCCAAATAAATTCACTCGTGTTATATCAGCAATTTTGAAGAATGTGTTGGAATCAATGTGTACTTTGTCACATGCTATGAAACTAAGCAGTTTGACAGAATCGATAAAAGGTAGGGAAAGTAATGGTGAAGACCAATTGAAACATAAGGAGATGAAAGATGATGCATTTGCAATGGAGAAACAGTCAAAGAGGTTTTCTTTAAGCTTTTCTGAATGTTATGGATTTAATGAAGAAGATGAACAGTCAACAGGAATTCAGAAAGCTCTTGGAGCACGCTCTGATGCTGAGATAGAAGATGACTTGACAATAATGGAAGCAGAACTTTCGAGTTCTCGCAAAGTTTCAGGAGACAACACTGAACAGCTTTGCCTTCGACAAGACAAGAACTCAGGTTTTCTGGTTGAAGGAGATCATTTTCAGCAGTATGGTTTGGTTCATTTAAGTCCTTTGAATAAAGAGAAACTGGATGCAATGCTGTTTCAAAAGTAAGAATCAAAATGAATGTTATAAATAATTGTACATAGACTTCTGAATATTAAACAGTAACCCTAGAAATTCTGAGGAAGTCGTCATTATAGATTTTAGTGTAAAGTTAAACCGAAACCCTGAAATATTCAACATAGTAACCCTTGTTCTGAAATGTTTACTTTCTTGTAGCTTTGAATGTTTTTTTTTGTACTACAGCAATCTGTCCTTTAAGGATATTAACTTCAAGGTCTGAATTTCAACAGTCTGCAAATTAAGTGATCCATCTGGAAACCAATAGTTTTTAGTCAAAGGATTCTCAAGTCGCCTCAAAGTAATATGCATCCGAGACCAAAAACAGGAACTCCCACCTGAGATATAATTTGCTTTGCTACAGTACAATGAATGTTGTGAAGTTCGTACAAAACAAAAGAGCATGTGTCCTTATTTTCTATACTGTAATACTTTGGACTGTACACTTATTTATTTTCCGATGTATTTCAAAATAAATTTGTGTGCCCTTTTTTATAACATTTAAACTCAATTTTCCTGTTTTATTATCCTGCTTGTGTCAATATTTGCTACTTCAAAGTAACAAATTAAGTCAGTATTAAATAACTGGCAAAGAAAGAAATTACATGACAAATGAACCAAATCTATCCATACTGTATTGTTCTTCTCTCTTTTATATGAAAGTTGCTAGACAAAGGGCCAATCTTCGCGGTTGTCTGCTCATCCAAGACAACCTAAAATATGGATGGACAATTAAGAAAGATTGATCACTCATCTGCTTGACAAGTACAACGTTGGGGTAACTTAAAACCTTATGGATACTTGTGTACTTGCCTGGCTGGCCAGTAAGAAAAATCACAATGATTGGCCCATGTATATACTTATTAGCTAAAACAATTGAGATGTAAACAAAGTTCATCATTAATATTAATATTATTATTGTTATCATGATTATTAATATTACTTTTATTATTTTGTAAGTTAGTAGTGATCATGAAATCAAATTTAAACTAAAGACCCTTTTTACAGTGAAGAAATAGCCTCAGCACTTGTTCAGCATAGCCTTATGATGAAAGAAGCTATTGAAGAAGTTGAAAGGTTCTGTAATGAGCACAGCTGGCTGACAGAAATCCATGCATTTGTTGCACAGTGGCAGGACAAAGATTTGAAGTCATGGAGAGGTCAACCAACAGCAAAGATTGAGGTAGAATAAAATTTTGAATTGGTGCATAGCTTTTTGGCATAATTCTAGATGCCATATTTACCCAAAGTAATGTTTATGAAATACATTTTGCCAAGAGCAAAGCACTTCAGGGACACAAAGCAGAAAATGCATCTGTTTTGTTTTGCTTCTGTTTCACCTAATTTTTTAAATTAGCTGACGAAGAACCATTTGAAGAAAGGTAAGACTGGAGTTAATGTTGTTACAGATATGTAGATATGTTAAACGTTGGTAATGCAGCTAGTTATATCTATGGTTAGTATCTTTAGTTATATCCATTGTTGGTTGGAAATAAAGATTGAAGAAGACCGGCTGTGATGTGCTTTGGTCCTTATTTATAACTTAAGATGAAGGTGATCCTTTAAAAGTTATCTGTTGTAAGTGTATTGAATCAAGTTGCTGGACCATGTGATGTGCTTTGGTCCTTATTTATAACTTAAGATGAAGGTGATCCTTTAAAAGTTATCTGTTGTAAGTGTATTGAATCAAGTTGCTGGACCATGTGATGTGCTTTGGTCCTTATTTATAACTTAAGATGAAGGTGTTCCTTTAAAAGTTATCTGTTGTAAGTGTATTAAATCAAGTTGCTGGACCATGCCTTTGATGTTCTTGCAAGAGCGATGAGTAAAGGCTGAGAGCAATTATTGAAATTGAAATGATACCTTAGTTATTGGTTTCTGTCTAGAAAGGTAGCACTTGATGCTGTTTTTATTCTAAGGCAGTAGCAGGAGAACTATAGGGAAAAGAGGCAAATGGAATGCCTCTGTTGACCATGGAAGATATCTGATAGAAATGGATCCCCTTAGAAGTGATCTGGTAGGATCTACTTAGGGTAGCCTGGCTAGAATAAGAAGAATGCAAAACTGCTGTACCAGTTGAGGTTGAGTTATCCAAGTCATTTCCTGCTCAAGTGGGTGTCCATCAAGGCTCAATGCTTAGACCTTTACTGTTTATTTCTGTCATTGATGTTTTGACTAAAGAAGTGAGAGATGGGTGTGATGGAATTGCTCCATGCAAACAATTTTATATAATGGGTGGCTGAGTGGATGAGGTTATATTGAAGTATGAAAAAAAGAAGAAGGCTTTGGAAGATGAAAAGGTTTCAGGGTTGATTTTGGAAAGACAGTAATTAAGCAGCTGCTAAAGTGGAAAATGAGGTTGCTGCTAAGAGTGATCCATGCAGGGTCTTTCAAAAATGGTTGATCAGAGTTCTGTTAAATACATAAGTGTCAACAGTGGGTTAACTGGCATTGCACTAACTTATCCAGGTGAAAGAGTCATTGGTCAGCCAGTCTCCTTTGTCTGTAGGACATGTTTATAGTCAGGGATCTAACCTGTAGAAAGGGTTGAATTTAGAAGTAATGGGGATGCTTTGGGGGATTTTGAATGCTTCTGCTACTAGGATGATACACTAGGGTTTCTTGTACTGTAGTATTTCTGATGTTGTTAGTACTAGAATTTGTAGTACATGGAAGAAGTTCCAGAAACTGAATGTTGTTTTGGATGTTAGACATGAGCTATCCTTGAGACAAAGGGACAAGATGCAGCATGTGATAGTGAATTCCACCAAGATTATTTTAAAATTGCTGAAGAACCTGGGAACTGACTATTATGATTTCATGAGGCTTAGGAGTGTAAAAAGGCATACAACAAGGATAATGTGAGGAGTTAAACTTGCAAGTAGTATAGGATATCGAGTGCTGAGTTTCTGGGATGGGTTGAAATTGATGTTCATCTGGAGGAGTTTGTCAGAAGGAGCCAGTTAAATTGGTCTGGACAAATGCTTTAAAGGAGATGGATAACCCATAGACAAGTTCTTAATTTAGAAGTAAAGAGGAAAGTATCTAGTTGGTAACCTAATAAATAAACGCTAATTTGTTTTTGGTGAAAATGGAATGGTTCCATTAGGAAACCAAATGCTGACCCTGGCTCGCTGGAACAGCTGTTGTGTATTTTTAAATGTTAACTTTTCTTATGTGCTATATTTTTTTAGAAACAGTTGAATCAGATCAAAGCATGGTCAGAGCAAGTCCTTAACATAATCAAGAATTTTGCAACCTCAAATGGTATTCTGTTTGTGGACTGCCTCGGTGTGCAGGAAAGCATTGTTCCAAAGTTAAACAGCATTTTCCAGGAACTGGTTAAGATGGTGGGTGACGATGCTTCCAGGTTCTCAGAAGAAGTTTTGGAGAATGTCGAGAAGTTGTCTCAGGTAGTCTAGTATCTTAAATTAGCTTTTCGCTGGGTAGAGTTACATTAGGGATATAAACAGACAGGGTGCACAGCTATCAAGATATCTGAAGGACAAAACCCTTTAAGGTAACTCTAGGCGTCATATATTTGTTACTCCTGTTAGGTGAAACAAAGTGAGCTCAATGTTTTCAGCAGAACCTATAAGTGATATTGTGAGTGATCTTCACAGTTAAATACCTTATTGGTACTTAATTTCGCGGGTACTTAATTTCGCGATTTTGGCGAGGCAATATTTCGCGGGGTTTTATTTT
>JAOEHV020006279.1:0-19100 GCA_025447995.2 Isaurus tuberculatus | reverse complement strand
CGAGCGTGAGCCCTTCGTCAGAGCATCATCTGACGAAGGCCTCGCGCTCGAAACGTCAGCTTCTTCCAATTTCAAGTTTATTATAAACACAATTAAGACACCCTGAATCTTTGATTAGGCTTGGGATTTTTAAAAACGTTAGGCACAGCTAATGCCTATGTTGCCTTTTAGCAACATACAAATTCGGTTTGTTTGGTTTTTCACTTTTTTAGACTGAAAAGTCTGAAAATTTGGCAATGGAAGACAAATAAATGTGTTTGGAATGCAAAGAATCCAAGAGGGTAATTGGCTTCTCTTCGATATTTTTGTATGTTTCCGCCCATACTGTACAATATAAAACGTTCTTCTAAATTGCGTTAAAGGGCAAGACTTCAAAACTGGGTGGGATAAACACCCCGATTTACAACCTGTTAAGTAATACTGCTGGAGGACGGCTAATAAGAATTTTTACTGGACTTTCCTTTTGCCGGTTTAGTTTGATTTTAACAACTGATACTTATTGTTGCTAATTACACAATATGAACAAAATCTAGACCTCATTTTGCCGTGGTTTTTAGTTCTTGACGATATCTAGTTAACTTGTTTAGATGGTCCGAAGAGACTTGCTTTCTTAAAGCCTGATCTATTTTAATAGGCTCAACTGGTGGGTTTCAGAGTTAAAACTAAAATTTATGTAAGTTTTAATTTTCACTGCCTATTTACTGCTATTTAGGAATAGGATTAACTTTATTCAAGCTGGGTCGCCCATAAATTAATTTAAATGGCTAGTTTTCAGAGAGCCCTTAAGATGCTTAGAAGTTAAAATCTTTTATAAAAACTATTAAAACTATACATAGAAACACAAATTAATTTTGAATTCAAGGTTATAAAAGTATATAAGTATATAAAAGTATATAAAAGTTATGTTTAAATATAGGAAAGTTCCCATGGGTATAGAATTTCTTAACAAAACTTTGCTCGTACTGAAAATTTAAAGTTCGGCAAAAATCAACTCCACGTCGATGGCGGATAAATAAAATCAAACGAAACAATATTTGGTTAAATAATACTTTTTCTAACGGAGCCATAATTAATTTGGTCAGCTTAGTCACTATATGGTTTCATTATAAAAAGCAAAAAAAAAATTAAAAACATGCACGTCTGGTTACTTGAACTTGACTTTTTACTTTAAAAAGATATAATTCCGTGTAGATTTAGTCGGCTTCCGGAAAACGGCATTGACGACAATCCTTACTAAAGCTTTAAAGCCGATTAAACTAGTCATAGAAACACAAATACAGTAATACGAAACCGGTAAATAAAGGACTGATATACTACGTGAGCTGAGAGAAACTTCTCAGTGAACCAACTTTAAGATTCCGGAACAAGTCAGAATTTGCAACCGTAGGCAGCTGTTTCGTCCTATTTGGGACTCGTCGGTATGGTGTTGCAGAGAATAAAACCTTCGGCACGAATACTTAAGTTTTATTCATGCTCATGCAAAAACTGCAACTTAACCCTAACTCAAACATTAATAGACTTAAAAGACAATTGACGCACGCAGTACAGTACTACGTGCTACCAAGGGTCAAGAATCCAAATTTATGATGTCCATTCACTGACAAGGAAAACTGCGGATTGACAAAAACAATCCTGTAGGGAAGCGCATGGCTAAAACCATGTTAAAAATAACGGCATAACTGATCTGAGAAGATCTGCGGTCCAAAATATATAAAAATATTGAGACTGTACAGTCTATATTTTTACAATTTGTTTCGCTGAAATATGGGAAGGTTTTCCGCAAAGCTCCCATGGGAATACGTTTTTTTTTTTTCTAAAAATTTAAAGCTTGCAATAGAAACTTTTCCAAATATGTTAGTAAACGCAGTTTACTATATTTGTTTTCTTTAGTTAAATACAAAAAGAATGAAAAGCATTGTTGGGTGCTTGAACTTGAATTTTTACTTTAAGATATAATGCCGTGTATCCGTAAACCTTGTCGGTTTCCGAAATACGGCCGCACCGACGACCCTAATTGAAGTTTAATAGCCAATTGCAGGAAGCTGGAGAGCTTTCTTTTAAGTAGATTGTCTGATAGGCTCTTGAGTCAAGAAATGTACGACGCCGTGTGTTATTTCAAGGATTTTAGCTAAGGAAACATTTCACAGACTATAAATTATTTTTAATCAACTGACAAAATTATGTGATTTGCCAAATGTTTTGTACATGACAGCTATTGATCACGAGTTTGACAATTGTTTTAATAGATTCTGCTGATTTTTACTGTAAACTTGCAAAACCTGAGAGTTGTTTGGTGGTTCATCAGGTAAATAGCTATAACTAAAAAGATAGAACGAGCTCCGTAAACTAATACAGCATGATAAATAATGTAGTATGGTTTTAGGTGCGATATAATTATATACGTTTTCCAAAAATCACACCGCAATCTATAAAAAGACAAAAAAGCCAATATGTTCCATCAAATTAAAAAATAGACATGTATTAACCACAAATTCGTAGTATAAAAAGAAAGATTAACCAACAGGAAAACTAAATTGGTGTTTCTTTGATATATCACATCACAGTAACTGCACAAATAAAGCGCTTTTTCTAATATACGACGTAATAATGTTTCTCGAAAAGACGCCTTTTTCTATCCAACATCTCCCACGTTGATAAAAACTTTTCATCACACGAGTGGCTAGCGAAATACATCTTATTAAGATTGCAGACTTGATTCCTGATCCTTTGTGAGGTCCAGCTCGAGAAGTCTGGTTTAGAAACAAAATGGGTTTTAATTAATGTTTCCTGTGCTAACTGGGCAGTCGGATTATCTGTAACAGTTTGCCTTTCATTTTACAGACAGGTTTCCACAACGAACGGAAAATTTAGCCTTCTTTGCAGCTCGCCAATTCTCAAAATACAAATATATATCAAGTGTGTGTCGCCAAATAAAGTAAAAATGTCTCTTATAGTTATTTTAAGCATGAACATTTACGTGACAATATTTGACCTGCTCATGAATCAAATATAGCCTTTAAAATTTTAACGATCATAACGTCGAAGTAAAAACATACCAATACGTTTTGCAGTAACCCGTTTCGCTGATAGAGTTCGCGGAGATCTGGATTAACTTGTAAAGTTGTGTCATTGATATTAGAAAATGACAAGTATTTTATGTCCAGGTTGTTAAATATGCAGAAAAATAGAAACATTTTAGACTAATTGTTGCGTCATTATTGAAAGTAAGATCTTTTTAGTGCTGATTAAACTAGATTTGAATAGTATGAGGTGAAAACTGTTTCAGTTACGTAAGCGTGGCGTAGAAGATGAAGTAGTAATAGTTAAAATGCGCCACGCATATCTGTTCTTTTTCCAGTTTTACAACAATAAATTAGTGGGGAATTTTAAGGTAAGGATCAATCAACGAGTTTCTGAAGTATTACGAACATGAATACCTTCCTTTTCTGGATTAGGGTTAGGGTCAAAGTTGAGCTAAGATTTTGGAAATGGGAATAGGCAAGTACACGCTTTTTTATGAGAATATGGAACTTTATAAGAACAAGCTCAGGCAGAGGCTGAAAAAAGGTGACGAATCTTGCAATTTATGTTCGCAATGTAGTAAAAATAGAAACAAGCACAGAAATAAGAACAAATTCAGAACAAATCAGTTGAGGCTGAAGCAGCCAAAAAATTAAGAACAATGACTATGAGCCTCGGCAAAATTTACTGGTTCTTATAAAAAAAGCGTGTATAGTTGTAAAAAGCCGAGTGTATTTGAAAGGAAATGTATTCCGACATTCGACAATTAATTTTCCCGGAGAAAAAGGCAGGGGTTTCACTTAACTTGCTCGGCTCATCCTGACCTAAATATAAAAAAAATATTTTGTCTCAGATGCGTGAGTTTAACATAATTCAAACAAGTTAACGACACTGAACGTTGCGCTTTTAATAATTATAATTAAAAGTTAAAAAAGTATTCTATAAAAATAAAGTCGCTCGTTTTCAGTTTGATAGAACCAATTCAACTCGACTTTAAGCCAGTAAAAATAAAAACAAGTATTACAAACCAGCATATACAGCAATAATATACACTATAAAAGTTAATGTTGTAGTTGTTGTAATGATAAGATATTATTATCAAGTGACTATTGTGAATAACAATTACCCAAAAACGCAAAAAGCTACTAAAAGAAAATTTATTTAGTTCTGGCTTTCGCTTTCTTTTGTGTCTAACATTTTGGGCATGAAACACTCAGATTCTTTTTTTCACATCCCCAATAGACTTTCACGCCAGCGTGACATTTTAAAATAAATATTCTGTCTTTCAAAACACGAAATTTATCATCAAATTTGTCACATCAATAATAGTAAAAATGCAAATTTTCGATGAGATTGACCAAAAATTGGCGAAGATGTGAAAATTTTAAACTGTTTAGCATGATAACGAGGCTTGAAAGGCATGTAATGCCTACCCACCATACATTTCTTTGTAAAATTGCCTAGATATGAAAATTAATTTCTTTGCTAATTTAGGGGCTAATACATTAAAAATTGGCAGTTTTACTAAATTAGATGTAATAAATTTGATAGTAAATTCCTTTTTCCAATAATTCAAACATTTCACTGTGTCACGCTAAGCGTGAAAAGCGTCCATATCACAAAGTTCTTGCTAATGTCCTTAGGTATTAGGTTTTGTGCTATGCACTCGTTGATGCTTGATGGTACTTGACGAATTAAGTACGGCTTTATACTCTTCATGTAAGTGTCTATAGGTAAAACCTGAATGGCTCTGGCATCTCAAAATCTTTACTTATAAGACTATAAACATACAGTATTTAAAGAATGTATCCAGTCCTATCGTATGACGGTTCGCCTTTCATTGAAGAATCGCCAACGATGTTGTAAAGCACCCATGCATAGATCAGACAATAACCTTTAAGTACCGCGGGCGATATATCGAAATTTACACGCGATATTGCCTAAAAGTTGAACAAATTCATCATTTAAAGAATATATAACACCAGGAGCCCTCCTGATAACACTATATCAGTATATGAGAAATCATAAAATTGCAGTCAGGAAGTTGTTAGTATAAAATTTCTTAAAACTAAGTTTGACTCTGACTTTAAAAAGACGTTGAGATCACAGTTTAAAAAAAACATCACTAAAAGACGTTTCAACGGAAGAGCTTCGGTCTTCAATGGTTATAATGGATTCTAAATTGTCAAACATTGAATAATATAACCATGTGTAGAAGCTCTTTGGACTTGGGAAGGTATTCTTCCGTTGTACAAAGAGTGATTCTTTTAGTATATTCCATTCTTACCGTTTTTAAAGCCATTTTCGCTTTTACCCTCCTTTGCTGAAATTTCTATTGTTTCTCTTAAAACAGGAAAAATATTTATATATCTGTTGAGCAGAGATTCTATTTTGCTAGTGTATAAAAGGTTAAAAAAGAGGAAGATCAATTTTCACACAGGTCCAGGCGGTTTACTAAAAACGTTTCGGCCCGTTCGGCCTTCTTCAATTTAATACATTAAAAAGTTAAAAATCTAAAATCAAACCTAAATTTGCCTGAGTTTGGTTTGAAAAAATAACGAAAATGTTATTACCATGCGACAGTGGCAGTTGGATTTTTAAAAAGCAATAACTTACATTGGTAATCCGCGCGGGGCACCTCTCTTCGTATACCACAAAGTTTGATTATTTTAGTATTTCATTTTTATAATTTTAAGTTAGTTGAAACAGGTGATAGACCCATCATCTGTTGGGACTAAAACCGGTGCTTAGATTTATACAATATTTACTACCAACACCTCTGTTGGGTTATGAAAAACGGTTTAAATCCAGTCGTGAAAACAAAAATATTGAATTTTTCGATGTTAATTGTAAGATTAAGGGGGCAGTACGGTCACATTTTAGGTAGTTGGTAGAGAGAAGTGAATGAGGATTTGGAAAGGAAAAAGTTTGAGCACGGATACCAAACCGTGGCTCCAAACAGATGGAAGGTGTACCTTTGGTTGGCGGACGGTTTGGCATTCGTCCATCAAATATCAACTCCAAAAAAAATTTTCAAACATCCCTAAAATTCACTACTTTCAAATTTCTCTAAAAAAAACCCCCCCCCCCCCCCAGCTTTTCTCCCTCTTAAACCTCTTCGAAAAATCTGGAAATATTTATGAGTCCTTCTCATTTACCGATCTATGAACCTATTGAGGGGAATTGGAAGTTTCAAAATATTCACTGCGATATGATCAAAAATGTCTCGAAATTTGACCAAAATGACGTGATTGACTGTAATGCCCCCTTAAGGGTGGAGTAAGGTAGATGTGGAGTTGTTGTAAAGTTGTCCTTCAGAAATTGAAAGTTAATCTGAACCTATAAGCAGTTTTAAGAGTTAAAAATTTCTGCCGCCATAGAGAATCGCAACTTCGACGTCCAGCAGCTTAACTAAATTTATTGCGCCAAAGCGGCAACACACAGAGGCTGTCTGTAATCTATAGTACATGTCCAGTTGTAGGCCATAAATTTCGACACGTATAGATTCATTGCACTTTGCTAATCTATGGATACAGTATACGTCGTATATTTATGCTTCGGCAGAATACTATGTATATGGCTTGACTCTGTTTTATACTAGTTACATTCCCCCACTTTTCCTCTGCGAGCTACCACGGTGTAATAGAGCCTTAGAGAGTCTGGATTGGGGTACCTACTTCTCACCAGTCAGTCAATTCGTTTGCCAATTCCTAGTAATATGTAAATTTTTGTTCGATTCTTAGGAAGCAGCTATTTTCTAAAACATGATTCACAGTAATCAATTAAAGATCCCTCAGTTATCAATTAGCCCGATTCAGAACCTCTTAATTGACTCACTTGCATTAGCTTTGATAAACTTTGTGCATATCGTAGTTCTCATACGAAACAAAGAGGAAATTAAATCAATTTTCTCAGATGGAAAAAAAAACTTGTGAGACCCTTACGGGAATCAGACCCATGCATGACCGGCAATCATAGGGGCATGGGTTAGATTTCCGTTTACTCAGAATTTTTTTTCTGTGAAGAAAATTCATTTCATTTTTTCTTTATTTCGAATAATCCGTAGTTTCACGCCATTTAAAAACTACAAAATTGTTTATCTAAACATAACAATTGATTGATAGCAATTGCAGGTTGTTTAAATCTCAACCAGTTTGATTCAGAAACATCATACGGGCGTTTTATGGATCGTCTTGAAGTTTAAAAAGCACTGGAACTTAAACACCTCAACTTCTCAAGAATTGATACCCTATGCTTTTTTTGTACTGTGACAAAAAAGAAACAATTCAAAAATGAGAATGGAAAAAAAACACCAGGATCATCTTATATGTTTACAAAACATGAAATAAAACAGATGAGTAAGAATTATTGAAGCATTTCCTCATTATCTCGTTTTAGAAAACCGTTTTCTTTCTCGAACGAAAGCTGACCGTAACTAATCATCTTATAGTGAGAAATTTTTACGTGAGTTCGTGGTTTATCCAGCCATGGACGGCAAAATAGCAGTTTTGCTTGTTATTATTTCTGCAGTTTATAAAGTAAATGCTAGTCCCATCACAATTTTAAATTCTGGTAAGTTAATTTATATTGTGGTAGAAGTCTAAAAACTGTTTTTTCAAGTTAATTCTCAAATATCTTCTGTCCAAAACACAAAAACCCTTCATAGTATTCTATTGTTATGTATACTTAATCAAAGTGTGCGGCGGCTCGCTCTGACAGTGTTGGTACGGAGGGCATTGATTTGATATTCGCCTTAATTGCAGAATATTGACTTTTGCCTGACCATTCGTTGATATTGACGTTAAGCCGTTAGTCAATCTTCTTCAGTTATTTCTCATTCTTTTATATAAGGAGACTTAAGAGAAGCCACACGTTTGTCGATAAGAGCAGGGTCATGACCCACTGTTGAGTTCGGCCCTCGGGATAGTTTATCCTAGTTTAACTGCGTAATACAGCTAGCCTTGTTTTGATGTCCTCTTCTTTTTACAACACAACAGTTCCATCAATGGCTGCTCATGGGGTTAAAAACCAATAAATCACCTGTATATATTGGGAATGAAAGTCTTACTAATTTTCTTAGTACAACTGGACAAGGTGGTCCAACACCAAGAACAGAAACTCTGTGCATGAAATCTACGTATTATGAAAGTGTAGAATGGCATGCAATTTTTTAAGTCCATCACTGACCAATCCTAAGTTATTTTTAAAAACAAATCTGCAATATACAGTTAAATTTTGTAAGATTTTGTTTGATTTACAAATCATCAAAAACGTCGTCATTCAAGGCTAGTTTTGTTTAATTTTAATGATAAGTAATAATGTATATAGCTAAAACTCTTTGGTCTACCTTTACTAATTTAGTTTCGTGGACTCAAAATATAGAATTAGAAATCTCACTTTTGCTGACTTCTCTTGCCAATATATCTAGGAAAGTGCCCAGCAGGCTGCTCCGAGAAAGCCTATCCTAGATGTATCTTTAGATGCTGTGCTGTACAGGATCCTGCACCTACGCCAAAATACTGCTGTGTCGGATGGCCGAATCCCCCAACACCACCCCCTACGCCAAAAATTATCCCAGGTCCTCCTGGTATCCAAGGAGTAAACGGTCTTCCAGGACCAGACGGACCGAAAGGATGCCCGGGAGCACCAGGGCTTCCAGGACCTCCCGGTCCCCCTGGCCCACCGGGAAAATAAGTTAAAACTTTTGCAGTTAAAAATACAGAAAACATGTTTTTATTTTTGTATATGGTATTAAGCACTCCACTGCAGTGTTTAGGAAATGTAAAAAACGCTTGTTAACTTTGGAGGAATCATGAAATTTAAAGACACTAACGACATGAAAGAAGTTGCTACAGCGAATCTTTTCCGTCTTTAATTAAAAGGCAATTGCGAAGATAGATACCTTGATCTTTATCACTAACTAAATAATAATTGGTGACTTTATCAGCAAATAACCTGATAGACGTTTTCAGATTTCCAAAACGGAAAAAAATGTTTGAAAATTTTCGTGCACTTTTCCCAGCAAATAATCTGATAGACGTTTTCAGATTTCCAAAACGAAAAAAAATGTTTGAAAATTTTTGTGCACTTTCCCCATTAATGGCGTCATGATTCAAAAGGCAGTTCACTACTCAAAGCTAGCTATCCCTACTGGTAAATCTTGAAATATTTTTCTTAAGCAATGCTTTTTTCAAAAATATTTAAGCTAGGGTCTGTTGAAGCTTAAAAGAATTAAAAACTCAAGTTTGAATGTGGACGGTTCGCCCTCAGCTGTTTTTAGTATTTAACTTTTATGTTAAATAAAATTCGACATAATCGATCAACTGTCGTAATTGTTTGCTCTTTACAATGAGGGTAAAAAGGAATTTAAGAAACTAGATTAGATCTTGAGGAGAAAGGATATTGTTAAAAGAAACATAAAAAAGAGAGAAGATGAGTAACAGTGTAAAAGCAGATAGAAACTCGAGACCTTCTCGAACGTTTTAAACTCCCAACTAAAGTACCTATGACACACCTTTTTCTTTTTTTTCTTTTTTTTTTTTTTTTTGCACATTTGGAAAATATAGCGTTTCAAACGTAAGACTCCAAATTTTGAGTTGTGTAAGATAAAAACTGGCAATTTTATACACGGTTTAAAATGATTATTTTGCCACTAAAAATAGTCACAGGGACTGGGTCGAATGACGTAAGGGACACATCAGTGATGTTCTTTGTGCCCCCTAGATTACGTCACAGTGTAATGTTTAGGTGGAATTTTGGCCGCCCGAGACAACTATACCATTTTTCGGCTGAAACATCTGGATTTTAAGCGCGTTTAAAATCTCCAATGTTTGTCCTCAAACTTAGAATCATGCGTTTAAAACGCTATATTTTCTAAATGTGTAAAAAAACCTTTTTTTGTTTCATAGGCAGATTAATTAATAGTTCGTTAAAAAATGAGCTTTTTTGATGCAATTATATATCAGTTTTAAAAATAAGCCTATTAGTATTTTGGCAGTTGTGTTTGTAATATATAGTATAGTAGTATGTTTGAATGAACTGTCGTTTTTGTCTTCTTCATCGTGCACCAGACTAAGTCTTCTATATAAACTAATAATGCTTATATGGAGTGAAGACCTTGAAATACGACGGAATATACTGCTCTTATTTTTATACTAACAACTGAAAATGGAGCATTAAAGAGGTGATTAATTAACTAAATAAAGTCAGTCACCCACTTTTAATGAAATATTCTTCTCAAAACTGCCATAACAGACCCATAACATCGACTTCCTTTGTTTTCTTTATATACGAACGAACTTTGAAACAGAAGTTTGAAAATACTCGCGATAAGTTTTTCTGAAGTTAGAAAATGTCATAAGGAATATTCCAACCCCCTCTCAAAAACTAAACTGAGGATGAGAAAACTGATTCGCTAACATTCTCTCTGGAGAAACCCCAGTCGAATCTTTGCAGCAATTTTTGTTTAGCTCAGTATCGTTGTTTTATAGTAGAACTGATGAAAATTCTTAAAAAAGCCTTCCACTTTATTTTGATAGAAATCAAATTCTGAACAAAATTCAAACTCAGCGAACCGGCTTCCTGCTTTTAATAACTGTAGAATTATGTTTGGTCTATTTTACTGATGAAGTCTTGACTGAAAATGTCTTTCATTTCATTTTAATATAAATTATACTATTTACAAAGTTTATATTCAGCGAACCGGCTTGCCTTGCGATAAAAACTGTGTGTACAAGATGGCTAACTAATTTCTCAATGCAAAGTATATGTAAAGCTTTGTTTTTTGCGTTGCTGCTCTTCATTAAAGTTCACTTCTTAATTGAAAATAATAATCCCACGGTGGTTCGCCATTTCCTCCAAATTTTTGCATTAGCCTATGCCACTTCAGTCGACGATCTACCAACAAACCCACAACAGCTGTGGATCCCAATGTAATTACTCCAAATAAAACATCTACAACAAAGTTCATTTCTCCAGCGACGAGAAATCTTCGAATCTTGGTTTTTACGGTCGACAGAATGCGTCCAACGATTATATTTACCAACACAGCTGCACTTCCTACAAGTATAGTGTTTATAAACCGGTACCCGTAATCAACCCAAAAACTTTCTTCGCTGTTAAAGCCATTAGACATCGATTTCCAAAATTCAGCCATTCAGTGTTGAGGTATCAGTAGCAGAGCAATCTATGTTTTCAAAATAAATGTTTTGAAAAGTAACTCGATTTGACCTATTCTTACGAATGCTGTAGGAAGGAAAAATCTCTCAATCGGTCAGCTTTTAAAACCATGGACATGATAAGGCTTGTAGCTTTTATAATGATCCAACCAACGTCTGATGAATCTTTATACCAGTAATCTTATTATTCGCCTGGCTGAATTACATAAAGTGTCATTTCTTGTTTCCCTTTTAATGTACAATCCCTTCAGTTCAGAAAGTAATTTAAACAAAATACAAAGTGGTCTCCGAACAAAGAATTTCTACTGAAGTGTCTGAAGGAAGGTTGAATAAACTTCTTGAGTTATTTTTTGAAAGGAATAGATAAAGTTTAGAAAGGGATAAAATCATCACCCAACATCTGTGTCGATGACGTGACGAGCAGGTGCAGCGTAAAAAACCAAGATATATAAACAATCGCAAGCACCAAGGGATAAAACTACGAACAAATGTTGTTGGTTTTCTTGACTGATATTGAGTTTGTACCAGTCACTAACTTCAAAGTTAACAGATTGTCAGCGTCTCAATGATTTACCTGAAAAAATATTCAAATTAAAAATGTTTAAAGTGTCATAAAAAGTTGTATCTGCGCAACTAAAGTTTATGGCAAAAATTAAACTGTTTTGAATTACAAATCATGGTCTGGTTTAAAAACGTATCAAGAGACAGATACTCCATTCACAACTGTGTTCTTGTGAAATGCGCCATTATAAAATCAATGGATTTTGTTTTTTTTTAAAACAACAAGAACAAAAGCCATTCAAAAGATTCAGACTCGAATTTTTAAAGCACCATTTCTGCTCACCTGGGTTACTTTTGGATTTCTAATAATGAGGCTTGTTCAATTTAATACAGCCAAAAACTAAAAATTTCCCCAAGATCTGAAGTAAATCTTAATGGTTAAACAGCAGAGTACGTATAATTTTTGATACACGCTTTTTTATAAGAACCATGCAGTAAGTTTTGCTGAGGCCTAGGCTCATTGTTCTTTATCAGTTTTTGGCAATTTCACCTTCAAATCGTTTTAAATTCTACGAACTGTTTTTACCAGACCTGATGACATTGACGGAGTTGAAGTTATACTCCAAGATTAAAATGACTTTGTATCATGCAGTATTGGTTGAATGAAATTCCTTTTCCGAGCCTAGTGGCCCATGGAGCCGGCGCTTATCTCCGGGTCCGTAGTGTTAAGCGGATGAGAGTCATTGACTACCCCTGGACGGGACACTAATCCATCGCAGGTTAGCTCCCAGCCGAAGCTGGTACTCACTTACCGACCTCGTAAGGATAGAAAGCTATGTAAGCTTTGGCGGAAAAGAAAGTCACACAAATGTTTAAATTTCGGCAGAGCCGAGTAATCGAACCTGGGACCTTGTGGGGTTGGAAGGCAGAGATCTTACCAACCGCGCCAACCACGCCGCCGTAATGAAATTATTTGTTCTTGTTCCTGTTCATTCTTGAAACTGACTGGACGAAAAACTTTAAGTAATACATGAATACAAATATTATTTGGGATATTGTATAGATATAATATTAAATAAGAAACGGTGCTTCTGTTTGTGTTTGCACAGATCTCAGTGAACGTAAATCAAAAGACGGTCAATCTGAGGCTTGTTTTTTCCTTTTTATGTTACTCTTAAAAAACTTGGGTGTAGAAAATAAAATCATTGCTAAAACTTCATGTTGATATACCTTAGGAGTTGAACCTGGTCACGTGACTCAATTCAAGTCCGAATTCAACTTCAGAGCGCGCGTTCGTTTTGACTCGATACATGCCACCATTTCTATGCGCCTAGAAACCATTTAAGGTTCCAGTTTCGGGATCTTTCTGCTTTTCTAGCGCAATTTCCTTGTGTTGTCTTGCGGATTTGTGTAGCTTGTAGACTATAACAATTTGTTTTAGCAATATAACTGTCGTCTTTTAAATTTTATTTACATACGTTTGCTTTTATAGTCTTTCCCATTACTAATTTAAGCTTTTTCAAAAAATAATAAAAACAACTTATATTTAAAAAACAACTCTTCTTTATTTTAAGAAAACGAAAAAATGTTAAATTTTAGTTTATAACGAAAAAAGTTGTGTCTTTAAAATAGGTTGTTTTGCAATCAGGGGAAAAAAAGCTGTAATATTTTAAGTAATTATAATACTTAAAAGAACAGTAAAAAGGTATTGCTTATGGGATGTTGCAGGAATTATAATAACAAGTAAAGGTTGTACTTGCATTCTAGCACTTATTACTTGAAGTCAGTGTCCCCTAAGTACTCATAATAGTGGATGCAAGCGTAAAATACTAACAAGCAAGTTTTACCTAAATGTGCGTTTTAAATTGTGTATAACACGACTTTTTAATTTTTTTCCCAATTTTAAAGTTAAATCATTAAATGAAATTTTTTTGTTAGAAAATATCCTACATTATTCCATTGCGTCTGAAAGACGCTGCATTTTGGTTCAAAATGATCGGTTTGACAAAGGTTTGAAAAGAAATGACTTGCTGGTTATGACGGAGTGGAATTGGATTTCTCGTGTTCTGTATTGCGGTTTCAAAATTGCACAAAGTTTCATTAATGTATTTTTCTTCACGAACGTCTCTTTTTCCTTTTGAGATAACATATGAAAGTATTTGTTTGTAAAGTAAAAACGTCAATTTGCGACGTGATTCCATAACCTGAAGATATACTCTGAGGAGTTATGTAACTTGCAAGCAATGCCGAAGCCCTCTAAACTAGAACCCAGGCTCCAAACAAAATTTCACTTACTTAAAGTTTTTTTTAAATTCATTCAAACTTTTAACTTAAAAGCGTTTTTTTTACCCCTTTTAGTGTATTACCGGATCCGCTTACTGCCCCGTTGCACAGTGTTCTTTTTGCATCTGCTGCTTCGTTTAAGCACTTGATCACTTCGATCTTGGCCAACCAGTCGCAAGCTAGGGATCACTGCCATTTGGTAAAGAAACATGCTGGGACAAAATTTTCCTTAATTTAGTTTTTGTTTAATTCATTCAAACTTAAGAAAGCGAACCAAACAAAATCATGTCAGATACACTTTAAAAGCGTTTGCTCACTCCTTTCAATGCTCTACCGGATCCATTAACTGCCCTGTTACACAATGCTTTTGCATCTGCTTCTTCATTTCAAACGTTTGCATCAAGTCTTTTCTTATAATCTTTATTGCAAAGAATGTGCACATCTCGTGACGTTCATATGTATTAAATTTTACAGCAAATGTTCTATTTAATTAAAAAAAATTTCCAGATGTTTCATATCACGCTCTACGTTGACTCATTCAGTTGTCTATAGTTGTTAATCGTCTTTTGAAGCAGTCATTAAGCTTTGGAGTTTTTATCTATAAGTATCACCGGAGAGACGTCACACGTGAATATAGTTTGATTAGTTTTATTACAACAAGCATTGATTTCGTTCCTTTATCAATTTGTAATCCGACCTTCGGCACACAACTGTTTCTTTTAGTTTTTACCGATAAACGACGTGAATAAAATCAAACTATTTTCAAAGATCGTTGGTTTTTTTTTTTTTGGTTTAACTGGCGGATTTGGACCTCTACAATCCCTCGGTGTCAGCAGTTGAGCCCCAACTTCGCGACACATCTTATGTGCACGAATGGATAACTTTAGTATAAAGAAATGTAAGAATGAGTCCTGAACAAGAGAAAATGAGGGGACAGAAAGGGACGCTCCCGGTCTAGCCTTTGGGATATGTCAAATACATGAAAGTTATTTTTAGAACCGAGGTCTGTTCTCCGAGACGTCCACATACGAGCAGCCTCGATCTCGTGTTTGAAGACCAATTCAAAGTTAAGATATAATGGCTGGCGAAGTGGAAATAGGTTTTGTTGATGAAAACGACTTTGAAACATTAGGGAAATGTTATTTATTGAGCGATAATTCCAGTTGGGAAAATGCGTCCATTTCTTTGGTTTCGGATGATTCGCTCGACATATTAAATATTCAACAGCCTCCACGCACTTCGCTATTATTATTGAAATTTTTTCTTTCACTCACAAGCTCATAACAAGACTTAGCTTTGTGCGGACGTCTGATTCCCGCGGCAGAGCCAATTTATAAATAACTTTAGTGGAATTGACATATCCCGGCCAACGTCCTCAAAGTCCCTCTCTGTCCCCTCATTTTCTCTTATTTCTGAAGCCCCATAAAACATCTAGTATGTGTTACATCATTATTAAGTAATGGTCCGACTAAGAACTAGGGTACCTCCCATTGTTCTACGGCATTTTGCTTTTCCCACACCAGAATGTTTAGATTTTCATACTGAGAATACCTCAACCTGTGTACAACGTGGTTTTAAAGTAAAATGCAATGAAACTAAATTTTAAAGCAATGCTTCTTTTGTGCTATAATAATTTATCCAATCATATAACTCCAAAACAAAAGCCAAGAAAACCTTTTGATTTCCGATGTTCCCCACGTAGAATTTTTCTTAAATTTAAAAACAAAAATGTTTTAGCTAGAAGGGAATGAATGAGTTATATAGAAAGAAAGAAATTAGCTTACTTATGAAGATATGGACAATTTTCAAAGCTCAGCCAATGAAATTAACGGTTTGACAATATCGCAATTAGCACTTTCTGCATTCCATTGCCGTTGACCTGCCTAGTTCTTACTCGGATCGTTACTTAATCCATTAATTTAACTACACTATTTAAAATTAAATGGTATTGAAAAGTCTTCATCAATACCACTTTGCACCATGATTACAATTTTTTTTTTGATTTCTTGGACAGTTAACTAGCTTTCTAAAATACCATTTCACATAGTTTAAAAAACTACTATTAACATCAAAAGTCTTCCAACTAAAAAAGATAGGCACTCAATCAGCACATGTGGCTACTGTAAATTAAACAAGACTAACAATGATGTTTAGCTATACACTAGATGATCTGTGGAGAGAAAAAAATTTTGTGAATGACAATTGATAAAGTTTACCTAACTGGAAACAAACAGAGTTGTTAACTTTTTTTTCAACTTGCAACTAAATTTTTTTTAAAAAAAGCAAACTTAGAGAAATCAAAATGATTGGCCATTGGTTTAATATTTAAGTTGCAAATACAAGCATTTAAACTGTAGACTATTGTGATGAAGATTTAAAGGTCTAAATTTGTTTGTTTTAAAATCAAATTTAAATTTTCTTTTTCTTGTAACCATACTATAAAAGTTTGCTTCAAATTTGAACATAATTATGCTTAAACAGTTGTTTTCCTGACCTGAGTGAGACCACGCATCGCTATGTGTGGCAGCAAAAAAATAACACTTTTGAATTGAATCAAAGTCAAATTATTATTTAGTTTCACATATAAAATATTTTCTGAAATCTTTTAAATTCATGTTTATAAATAGGCAATTAACTGATTTTTTTTTGAAAATTATTTTCCTTGGACAAAGAGTAGACTGTGCTTTGTTAAATTGCCATTTTGTAAATTTAAAAACTAAATTTCAGGTTTTTGTTGCCAAGTTTCTAACTGTAAAAATCCTTTCCTCTATCAATGTTTTTGTCTTTATTTGCTTCACAAAAGTTAGAATAAAATCAAGGATTGATAAGATGAAGATACTTTCAATAGAATTAACATTTTTAGGTCGAATTTTATTGTTTGTCTTGTAAATAACTGACAGAATGCACGTTTTCCTTTGAAGTTACATCTTTGGCTTCACTTTTATTGAATTTGGATGACTCGTCTTTATACTGGCTTCATTTTCAACCTTGTTAGTATTGAGCTGTATACTTCCAAAATTCTAATCTTTTGAAAATTTTGAGTAATTTTGAAACACAGACTATGACTCGCTTTGTATTCACAATTCATTCACACTTGAAAACACTAACTAAGCAAAAGAAGTTTTAAAATATGTGACTTATAGTCACATGCCGATTGGGTTTTTTGGCTTTCTATTGTTACTTACTGATGGGCAAATTGGCTGATGGACTAACAACGCCATGGCATAGTGTCTTTACCTCTTCGAGGCAGTAGCCAAAAAAATGAAAATGTTCCTGGTGTTTGACTTACAGGGTTATAACTGGGCTCCTACTTATGTAATCTAAGTTTGTACCATCAGGCTTGCATATAAACTAACATTTGGCTTAGCTCAACATGACTCTAAGGGTTTTCCTACACCAAGAACTGATCTCTCCCTGATTTAATACTAATTCAACTTTAAGTTAAATGCTGAGCCTGAAAATAACAGCAGGCGGTTTTCTGACCAAATTCCAGTTTTTCCAACTAAATGCTGAAATGACCAAAAATTTTGTCCAGACAAATTTTGGGTCGGTGCTCAGCACAGTGAGTGTTATCTATAAGCTTGTATTATCTATAATAATTATTAGGCTTATACAAAGTAATTAACTGAAAAGAATATGGGCTCAAAAAACAAGATGGCAGTGTGCCTGTGTGTAGTACTGAAAATGTGACTCAGGTGAGTCTTAATTAAATTGCAATTTAAATCATCACACTTATGTTTAATTTGAACACCTGTTGGCTCAAACCTTGCAATACAGTTACACAAATTACGTTACACATAAAATTATGCATTAACAATTCCCCAAAATATGTCATAATGTAACTGCTTTGTTTTTCAAATACAAAAGACAGTGATAAATTAATAAATTGTGATAAAACAGGGCTCAACTTTTACAGTTGTCCAGTCATCAGAGACAACTGGAATCTTCTTGGAGCAACCATGAATAATAGTTTAGGCTTCCTTTGGACAATTAAACATTATTTTGTGTTTTATTATTGCAAGTAGAGTGATTTACTGCAAGTCTGTATGCTTGACAGAATTTACTCAAACTAAACTAAAAAATTTCCAATTACATTTGAAAATTTCCAGTTAAATTTCATTTGCTCAGAGGTTTTTCCGGACAAGTTTTAAAATTACTTCAAGCTCTGTAAATGGCCAGAAGGATTTCAAGGTATAAGTAAAATGGTGCTCCTGCTGCTAACTATTTTCAATTGATGCTGTTTCTTGTTTTGATACCATATTATTACAAGTTTGTAGACACATGTTTCATCATACAAACTTTTACCTCTTCAAAGAAGGTTTGGGCCTTTCTTAGAATATGCTTCAGTTCTGTTAACTCCAGGAAACTCTTCATCAATGCTTCATAGTTTGCATTACTGTCCTTCATCTCATTCTCAAGCTGTTCAAACTGAGCCTGAATGGTGCAAACAAAAAACAGCAAATAAAAAGACTTTCTGAAAAGATGTTTAGCCAAGCTATGCTCTTAGAAAGTGCTATGCAATAAAAGTTATAATTCAAACAATACTTAAAAATAGTAATCTTAATTTACAAAGTGTTACAAGTTTTTAAAAAGGACAAAATCCATGCTTTGTATTAACATGATTTTCATACTTTTTAAACTTTTGGGTATGCTTATGGTAGGCTTCCAGTTTGTTTTTAACTGTGGTTGTTTTAAAACAATGTGCAATGTATGCTTTTCAAGTTTTTCAGTTGTTCTTATTGACTAAAGGTACTGATCCCAACCATTAGCTCTTTACAACACTTACTGTAATAATCAAAAAACGTTTTCAAGACCTTGAGTTATCTAAATAATGCTTTGTAGCAGCCCTAATCTTTGAAACATTTCAAGCTTGTTACAAAATATTTTCAAAACTTGTTTCAGTGCTTGTCATTTGAAAATTCTTGATGAGTTAAAAAACGCTCAGTCTCACCAGAGATCTTTTAGGTGCACCATTTTTCCCCTACTAATTCACATTAATTTTGATAAATTCCTTTTTATGGAGTTAACTCACATATCACTATTCATTCATTCATTCATTCGTTTATTTATTTCCATTTTAACAAAATACAATAACAAAATTAAATCTAGTCTGCAAAT
>JAOEHV020006183.1:0-19101 GCA_025447995.2 Isaurus tuberculatus | reverse complement strand
ATAGTAATAGTAATAGTAATAGTAATAGTAATAGTAATAGTAATAGTAATAGTAATAGTAATAGTAATAGTAATAGTTATAGTTATAGTTATAGTTATAGTTATAGTTATAGTAATAGTAATAGTAATAGTAATAGTAATAGTAATAGTTATAGTTATAGTAATAGTAATAGTAATAGTAATAGTAATAGTAATAGTAATAGTAATAGTAATAGTAATAGTAGTAGTAATATTATTAGTAATAAGGGTAGTGGTAGTGGTAGTGGTAGTGGAACTTGGGTATGGGCCCTTGGTATTTTTGTTTATTTCAGTGGTCTTTTGACGTTCTTAGATAAAATAAGATAAGTAAAATTTCACCAAAGAATTGACTAACACCTGTATCTATTTTAGATGGAAGCCTCGATCATGATGAATGGCGCGGAAAATAACACGTCATACTCTTACGAGATCACTATAGCAACAGGACAGAGAAAAGGAGCAGGAACAACAGCCAATATATTTTTCAAACTTGCTAATGGCACAAAAACGAGCACTACCGTTGCATTTAGCGAATTGAGTGGCATCAAGCCGCAAAGAACGTCGGTAATTAAATGCTTGCTTTATTTACCGGAAGCAATCGGAGCAGTTGATAGTGTACATATATGGCACGATAATACTGGAGTGAGTCCATCATGGTTTCTCAGGCATGTTGCAATACGCGATGTTCAGACAGAAGATAAACAACAGTTTGTTTGTGAGCAATGGTTGGCAGTGGAAAGCGAAGATGGCAAAGTTGACCGTCTGCTACAAAAAGCCGATGATGAGAAATTAAACCAGTATAAAAATTTGTTTATAAACAAAGCGTCAAACGACCTCTTCGACGGACATCTGTGGATTTCAGTTTTGGCTAAGCCCGCGAAAAGTTCGTTCACTCGTGTACAGAGAGCATCTTGTTGTGTTTCATTGCTGTTTTGTACCATGATTGCCAACGCAATGTTCTACAACGTTGGCGGTGAGCCCGATAATTCAACAATCATGATTGGACCAATCAAATTTAGCTTGCGTCAGCTAATGGTAGGAATTCAGAGTAGTGTGTTAATTTTTCCAGTCAACCTGTTTCTTGTCCAAATATTCAGAAGTGCCTCTCCTAAAGAAAACGAAAATCAAAGTGAAAACCGAACTTGCAAAAGATTTTGTTTGCGGTGCCTTTACTTATTTGCGTGGTTTATCTGTTTTGTTTCGACGATGACTTCTGCAACCTTTACTCTCTTCTATAGTATGCAGTGGGGAAAAGAGACTTCAAATAAATGGCTTGTTTCATTCCTGACTTCGTTTATACAAGACGCTGGGGTGAGCCAGCCTCTTAAAGTTTTAGGTTTTGCAATGTTCTTTGCATTTATTATCAAGAAAACTAGGAGAGCTAGAAATAAAGTGAGAGTTATAAAGGGAAAAACGACTAACGATAAAGACGAAAAATTAAACAGAGAAACTGCCGAATTTGAAAATAAAGAAAATCAGATATCAGATATCCCTGACGAAAAATGTTTGGCTGGGGCAAGAAAAAAGAAAATCAAGGAACTAAGAACATATAACCATATCTGGGAAATTGCATTCTATTTAATTTTCATTTTTTTTCTTCTTGTGGTTGCCTATGGACATCGTGATCCAAAAGCTTTCAACCTGACAGTTCAAATGGAAAACCAATTTAGTGTTGAGGTATGTTTTCCAGGAACTTTATTGACATCGATTCTAATCGATTATCGATAGAAATTACTTTGGTATTTTCAGCCAATATTTGAAAGGATTTAATACAAAAGCTATTTGTTAAACAAAATCAAACCAAACAAAAAAACCATTGTAGAGTTCGGTAAGTAAGATTGCTGCCCTATACAAGTTTTTTCCCGGTGTGGCAGTTTGAGATAATTATTATCTTGCTGAGATTTTATTTTAGCTACAGCGCATGCGCTAATTTGACTAGTCAAACATTAACACAAGAATCAACAAAAATTAAAATAATTAAGGAGAATGTGCTGCCTTTGCTCTAACATCTGCAAATGGTTAGACTTTCGCGTCTTCTCGGATAAGGACGTTAAACCGTAGGCCCTCGGAGACTTCTGTGTTTATGTGTGTATTTGTCTGTCACGTGAAAAGTCTCCGTCCACCTTCGAGTGGTAAAGATGGTCCGCTCCCCAATTAGTAGGCCTTTGTGGCCGGCTAGAACGACTTGAGACCTAAATAAAGTCATTATTATTATTAATCCTTACCAAAACCCTAGCATATACTCCAAGGGCCAAAACCTTCTAGCCCTAACAATTAAAAGTAATAACTTTGGAATTCCGAGCCTTAGAAATCTCCTAACCCTAACGCTAGTCATGTAATAGTCAAAGTACAATTTCAGCATGATGACAATTTCAGACGCCACACTGGCTGTGCCAAAACGTGAGCATTTGTGCGACCTTCTATTCCGCCAATGCTGAATCAGCTTTGCTTGGTTAAAGGAGTACCAGCTTCTGCTGGTATTTAACCTGCAATGGATTGTGTCCCGTCCTAGAGTCAGAAACTCTTATCCGCTTAAGTAGCCGGAGATAAGGGGCCGACCATTTGACTTTTGAGGGGGAGGGCAGGATTTTTTCCCCTTCTATCGCAATACAGGACATGTTTTTTTGCTTTGCATGTATTTTTTTGCTTCAAAATGAAGCTTGCAGGAAAATTTTTTTCAAAATCACTCACCCACCTCAAAAATCAAATGGTCCGCCCCTACGCGCCAAAACAAGGATTTAAAAAAAAAAAATTAGAAATCGCAAAACGGTTTTATACAGACAGAAAGAGAAGCGCTGTATGGAGTTTATAATAAAGATATACTTTCAACGTTCTCGCTAAGACATTAAAAACTTCTTTATTTGAAAAGTGCCACAATCTAAAAGGAGATAGTTAAGGCATATTTTGGATAAAACCTTTTCTGTAAGTCATTGTTTTGTATTGAATACCTTGTTGCGTCTTTTAATGGGTTACATCTTCTTTCCCTTTATAGGGTGGTGACATCAACTCGTTTTTAAACTGGATCTACACTGGCTTTATTCCTCAAGTATATGTTGGCAACTGGTACAATGGAATGGATGTTGAAGACCTGGAAGATGGAATGATAGATGACCGATCCTCGTTTCTGGTCGGAATGCCTCGTCTGCGCCAGCTTAGAGTACGGCCAGGTAAACCTTAGTTTATTATAGTTTAAGATTTCTCTAATCATAAATCTTTTGTTACTAAACTTGTTTGTACTGTGCTCTAATTTTTTAAGATAAAATTATACTAAGACCTGAACTTTCCTTTCTAGGAAAAAAAATGTGCAAGAATAGGAAAACATCAACTAAATCAACTAATTATAATCTATATTTAATGTAAACTACATTTAACGGAGAATGAACAAGGAATAACTAACGAGTAATATTTTTACGAATCCGTAGGGCTTTACTCATATACGACCTATAATATAAAGGAGATTTTGTTCGTGCGTTTTGATACGAAATTTACCTTTGAGTGTTGAGAAAAGAGAGAGGTTTTAAATACTATAAGGTAAATTTTTCTAACCCCCTCATGTATTCATTTAAAGATTTTAATTCTAGCAAAATTAAATTTCTAGTGAAATAGTATAATTACCGAAGAAAAAACGCTCTAAAGGTGTAACCATACATGGTGATTCTTTTTCTCATGTGAAAAAGACAAGTTTTCTAAGAGGTGATACATACTACTTGTTAACCGAGAGTGAGGTCATTACAGGGAAATCTCAGACCGAGGCCTTGTTGTAATGACCAAGTTATAGCGAGGTCATTACAACAAAACAGAGGTCTAAGATATCCCTGTAATGACCAAACGGACAACGTTAATAAGTTATTTATGATATGGCCTTTAGTCTATTTTCGGAAGAAAACGAAAAAAACGCTGGAAGTTCTTTTCCGCGCGCGCGCTTATTTCAAACGATGTTCACTCAGCCGAATCAGCAGTCGTCATGAAAATCAGGCAAAAGTGATTTCTTCAAAAATGATCAGTCCAAAATAAAAGTAAAAAAAATAAAAAAAACGTCAAAAATAAGTCTCATAATGACCGGTCATTACAGGTAAATCTCGCCCTTCCAGCAGCCAATCAGATTGCAGGAAACTATCTAGCCATATAATATAGAGGTTTTACATGATCGACATTAAAATAATAATTTACCGGCCAAGAATGGTATCCGAACCAACTTAAACGTTTAATATTTTCAACAAACTGCATGAGTTCTTATATGTCAAGCTTATGCAAAATTATATGTAAACATCTATGTAAATATTGTAGTGCTATGCAAAAAAATGAGTTAACTTCTTCTTCTCTCAGATTCTCAGAGGATTTTGCTGAAGTTCTCATATATTTTATCTCTTTTTAAAAAGACACATGTGAAGTTACCAAGAAACTACAAACAAAGATAAAGGACTGCAACAACTTTTATTCATCTTCGTATGAAGATAGACAGTTTTACAAACCTGGTTGGAGGCCTCTAGATATGAACATATCCGAAATCAACGATGAAGTCTGTCCGAAGCCCTGGCGACATCATTTGGAGTCTGAGTTAAAAGGTTTACCCACATGGGGCTGGACCAATTTTTACTCAGGAGGAGGATATGTAGCAGAACTTGGTTACTACAGGAGCAAGGCACGGGAGGTTGTCCGTGAACTTGCAAACTTGAAATGGCTTGACGAACATACACGAGCTGTTTTCTTAGAGTTTACAGTTTATAACGCGCGTAGCAACTATTTTAGTGTGGTAACTTTGTTGACAGAATTTCCACCAACTGGAGGGGTTCTCGTTTATCCAAAGACAGATACAATTCGTGTTTATCGTTATGTAGGTGCATACGCAGATATTATTCTCGCTTCTGAGCTCCTCGTAATTCTCGTCATACTGTTTTTCTTTTACCAAATGGCTAAGAAGCTATACAAACAGAAAAGAGAGTATTTCAAGGGCTTCTGGAATTGGATCAGCTTACTCCAGGTTCTCTTTGCCTTCATTTCAACTGGTTTATACTTCGTTCGCAGCCAAAATATAAGTTCCCTCATGCAGGAGCTAGAAAGAAACCCTTTCGTGTTTGTCAACTTTCAGTACACAGTATTGTATGGCCAAGTGGATACTCTGATGATTTCCCTCGTGGTGTTTTTGACAACGTTAAAACTTTTAAATGTACTTAAGTATAACTACCACGTCAAACTGCTTTCGAAACTTTTCGCGAATATAACCAAGTTAATGTCTTTGTTTGTGGTCGAATTTAGCGTATATTTCTTTGCTTTTGTACATTTTGCATACATTGTATTCGGATCAAATCTTTATGATTTTCATTCACTACTGTCCTCAATGGCTGGAGTGATGGGAGGACTACTTGGAGTATCGTATTATTATGATTTTATGGCAGTGGAACCTATTCTTGGACCTTTGTTCTACTTGCTGTTCAGTTTCACAATGGTTTTTTTTCTAATGAATATTTTTGTAGCAATAATGTGCTCTGCATTCGAAGATGCGGACGACTGTAAAAACAGTGGGGAAACCGATCCAGAAATCGTCGAGTTTTTCATGCGACAGTTTAAAACTATTCTAGGAATAAAAGTGCAAGAACCAAAATTATTTGACAACTTTAGTACAGAAAGTGAAGAAGACAAACATGCTCTTTTGAGGAAAAAGATATCTTCAAAGAATATCCAAAAGAAAATTAAAGCCATGCTTTCTTCACTCGATCGAATGCTTGACGAAGAATCGCAGACCTTATACAATCTGCAAAGAGTTAAACACCATTGCTTTGAACGACTGAGTATAACCGATATGGATTCGAGCTGCTAATGAAGGAACTAAAAGCAAAAAATAACATATTTGTACTTGTGCGATAGTTGTTATTGCTCGAGCAAGCCAATGTGTTTTCAAGATTGGATTTCCACAGCTTTTGCAGATTTTAATTTTTATTGTATTAAAGAAAATAATATACGAGTATAACGCTTGGACATCTAGGCAGATATCTCGTTCTGACGAGAAGCTACAGTAAAGCTTGAAAATCAATATTCCAAATTTTTAGTTTCTTTTGTAGACATAATATAATTATATAGTAATAAGATCCACGAAACTCTGTCTAAAATACGAAACTAAATGTAACAATAGTTATATGCCGTAATTGTCTGTGTAAACGTTTAGAATTTTCGCAAAGACAATGCAAAATCAAACTACTTTATGAAAAAATCGTATTTTTATGTAGATAAGGTTCAAAACGTTTTTTTAAAAAAAGTTTTTATGATTACATTCTCAATGAACAAATTGAAGTAATTGTTAATTAATGTACTAACTTTTTGTAAAAAATATTTTAAATTTTGTTCAAAACTTTTTTTCTCTGCGCTTTGAGGTTTTCCAGAAATTTCCGCCGTCTTTGTTCATTGAAGGCCTCCTTGGTGGGAATGGAAATAAGCATGAATGACGTCATTGTCAACAAAAAAGGCAACTATCCAAACAAAAAATTTTGAATTCTGTAAATTACTAAACTAAAAAGGTATTGGGCAGGTACTGTTGCGTATTGTGCCATTCCAATTCCCTATTGACGTCATGTCCGAGTACTACCAGTTACTCGCATTTCTTAGAACGCGACCATGAACCAAGATGGAGAACATTTGTCACATTTCAAAAGATAATAAAAGGACCAAGCTGAGGACCTTCTTCTTCTTCTTCACCTGCAGTATAAGAACGTAAAAAATTGCTTTTGGAGCTCTGTAGACAGTTTAAAGATACTACAAGAAATACATTCTTTGTTTGACTCCAAGCCTTGACTTTGAGTTTTTGTTCGTTTATTCCGTGTGAGGTCGAGCAAGAAAAAAAGGGGTTGACGGTGTAAAAAGAAGCATTCCAAGATGATGGAAATAAAAGGTAACTTAATTTAACTAAGGTAAAAAAGGAGAACACGGCTTTGCTTGTGTAAAGAAGGTTTTTTTTACAAAAAAACAGGAACTTTTAGTTACATTTGATGTTCGTGAATAAAGGTCGGAAGGCTATTAAAAGAGAGAAATAACAATGATGAAAGATATTTGCATGATAACTTATAAAATCCTGCTTGTGCAAAAATTAATAGTCTCAAAGATTTTAATATTGGCTAAAAACTAACAAACACAGTGATAACTTGAAGTATGCTTTGAAAATATTGCATTGAGTCGTTACATGTAAATTTATGCTGTTAAGAATGATTCAGTCAGTTGTAAAAACAATTGAGGTTGATTATCTTAACTCGATCACATACCAAAGGAAATTTTACCTCCTTGAATTGTAAGAAGTTATACTTTCTTAGTTTTTCATTTCTTTTTCAGAAGAAGGAATAGTACTCCAAATAAAATAATTGTAAATGTGCTTTTTTTTTTGCTGTTTATCTTCTCCGTCTCCTTTATATGTTTTGTTTTCATTATATTAAAACAAATCAAGCTCCTTGTAATTTTTAAATCCTATTCATGATTTGTACAGAATCAAAACAAGCAACATGGGCACGAACACAAACTTTTACCACCAAACTTTAAATTGCACCGTTTTCTTTTATTTCCAAAAGTTATTTTTGGCCGTTTCTTTGGTAGCTATATTTTCAGAAGGTTCATAGATTGTAGAAAGAAGCAAAAAACTTTCACCTGCGTGCAATTGCTTACTGCTACGTGATTCCAAAACAAACACTTAATATTGAAATGCAGATTGCATTAATCACGTGTCAGTGCTTCACTTACCACTAAATGTCTTTTCATTATACATAACGCTTTCAACTTATCAAGAGTATACAGTTTGTTTATTTTTCATTTATCTCTCTTGAACTAAAAGATATACATTGTGGTACCTTTTAAATGTTTCTAATACAGTGAAACTTTATTTGCAAAAGGTCAAGAGTTGTCAAAGTTCTCAAGTAACATTTGCAACAGACGTTCGCTTTAGGTTAAATTGAAATAAAACAAGTTTCTAACAAAGTTTATTTATTTCATGTCTCCATGCAAAAAGGCAAAAATTTGACTACCCGTATGAAAGTTGTACTCCTCAGAAACCCAGACAATGAAATCTTTCGTGTCTATACACAGTCAGCCACTTGGCCTTTTTGGCGATGCTTCTAAATGAGTGGATCACAGATTCGGGCCTTAGGGCTAATTATCTTCAAAGATAAGTACGGCTTATATTCCAGATTACTAAATAAGACTTTCTCATTCAACTCCAAAATCATTTAAACAAAGAAACGTAACTTAACTGTATATTTAAGGTAGACTTCAAGTTGTTCTGATCTCCAGCACGTACATACCAATGAATAAAAAAAATTACAAGTGACTAGACCATATAAGAAATATTTTTAAAAGAAACTATCGTAAAACATATATTTTGTTGCTGTTACTAAAAAAACAGGTATTCGTCAACTTGCAGTACGAAACTTAAATATATATATCTTAACCTTTTACGTTTTAAATTTCTTAGAGTTTTTCTTCCAGTTCTATTCCAACAATTTAAAGCCTTGGAAAGATGCGTGAAGCTGCATGGCGAAAAGTTCATTAAAGTAGCAGTATCTAAAGGTAATGCTTACACAGCGATTGTAATGAGAGCTTAAAGTTCTTTAGAATATACTTTCATAAAGTTTTATTTTTATGGAAATTTCACGAAGTCCTATGACAAATACAGCTTATTCAGCTTTCTTTAAGAACCATCCCTAGATCGGACAAATCAGAGCGTCTTTGAAAGGCGTCAAAAATGTTTGCAAACTGATGGTTGTTCGAAACATTTATTGCACTATCACGTTTTGGTGTCTCGGAACTCTGTCCCTTTTTACTTTACGAATTTCTCTGAGTTTCAAATTTAAGAACCATCCATTTTGTATTTAATTGATGCCGAATTATCTTTTATTATCGAGCCACTCCCTCACGTGATCCATTCTGTAACCCATAGGACCTGCCTTTCCCTCATATACAACTTTGCCCTCCAGCACGATATACATTCTTATCGGAGCTGCTCCATATGAGATATTTACTGCGTCAAGCATTGAGTCAACAACCACTGGACACTGCAAGTTGTAGGAGCATAGAATTTGGGCAGCGTCGCATCTGTCATCCTGGTTCTTATGGGTTGGTATTGAGTAGTTATTCTGCAAAGAGATTTTGAAATTATAAGTTTCGAATTGATTCAGTCCAAAGAGAAATAAATAGATTAAGATTAAAGTATGGATCCAAGAGGCACGGCGTACACTATTAGGTAGCCTACACAAATGCAAAAAGAGCTACGTTTTTCACAGTGAAGAAATAGTGCAACTTCTGAAAGTTTTAAACTTAAAAGCTAAACTAACCAAGATGACCATTGCTATTACCTCAAATTCCCAACCATCTGCAGGATGTGCTTCCTCTATGTAAACTATAAGAAAATCAGCAACATTTTTGTATTCAAATGCCATTTGCGAGAAGTCTTTCAGGCGTTCAATAAAAATCGGACATGAAGCACTGCCAAAGTTTAACACAAGCGGCCTATTGGCTTTCATCTGATCCAACAAACGGAAACTTTTTTTTCCATCAATGGATACCACCGGGCAACTGTATGCCTTGCTGCCTAGGCGAACTTTCTTGTTTATGTCAAGAAGAACACAATGGCAGACCTTACGAAGCATTTCCCAGCCAAACAGCGAGTTCCAATATTGATCCTGAGGAAGCTTGCTGTTTGTAACAGCATTAAAAGTGTCACATACAAAGTTCTTTAGAAAGGGAATGCTCTTTATTATGGAGCCGACGGTGAAAACGACGAAAAGAACAGAATATAAAGTAAAATATTCAAGTTGTGCAACGAGGATCAACCAAAACATGTTTAAGATGCTCAAGCTGAATGTTTGTTCTCCTAGAAATGTCTTACTATGCAAAGACGATCTGAGTATTTATCATAACTTACTAGTTCCGGACAGCTGGAAATGCAAAGGTGTGGAACGTCCAACAATACGTCAAAAGATTTAGACGTAATTACTGAAACTATCTAGAACAATGGCTTTGTTCAAGCAGTTATCACAGTATTGTCAAACTCACGGAAGGAAATGAAATGAACACTATGTCATGTGCGTACAGTACATACGTTGTGGATTCGTGGAGAGGTAACAGAGGTTGATTGTGATGAATGTTCAAAAATCTAGTTAAATCAATGTTGATGAAATCGTGATGCAATGAAAGAACACCCATCAAGCTGTGTTGCATGATCTAAAAGGTGAGCTGAGATCAACAAATGTTGTAAATACGGAGGATCTTTAGTATTTTAATTGTTATCTCATGGTCTGTTGATTGCAAGTCGAGACTAGGGTCTTCTTCATCAACATCAGGTAACAACTTAACAACAGATAAACGACACAAAGTTTAGTTATGATAACTAGAGTACATGAGGGATAAAACATAGAGAGAAAATAAAACAATGAAGAAAGTTAATTTCTGCATGCATTTACTAAAAAAAACTGATTTCATAGTATGACATCATTTTGATGTTATGAGTTAGCAATCAACCGTAAATAACATTCGTGGCCAGAATTCCGGGAAGGATTAACGCCAAAGAAAAGCAGCATTTGCATAGCCAAAAAACAAAAAACAAAAATGAAACGTACTTGGTCCAAAAAAAGATCTGGTAGACCCGTGAATGCTAAAAACATAAAAAAAAACTAAACTATAGAATAAACGTATATAGACTCAGTTTTTGGTTGCATACACTTAAAAGCAGCTTAAACCCAACAAACTTCACGTATAATATTAGTTGTTAGGAAGGGCCTTTTAAAAATCAGTATGAATAAAAACTTACTTTTTCAATTATGCAAAAATAACTTGCTTTTAAAAAAGATTTATTTGAGAAATTAGCAAATTTTCATGTTTTCATCAAGTATTTCATGTTTTGTTCCACTGAATTCGAGTTTCCACATGCTTTTAAGTAAAGCGTTTCTTTGCAACACGCCGTGAAGTATGCATATGGTTGCAAGTTAGCTTTTGCGGGAAGCTGCGCTTGTGACAGCCATTTGCTAAATCAGAGTCCACGTTCAATCCAACCTTCTTGATATTTTAGCAAAGCAGCTAAAAAACCTTTCTTTGTTTATATTCAAGTGTCATCTGCTTTGATGAATGTACAGGTTAAAAATTAGTCAACACGCATTTTTCAAAAACTCGCTTGTTTAGCTATAGTTTTGCCGCTAGGGTTGAATATTGTTCATTGTGTTTTTGCTACTTTAACCTTAAATTTCCGCTGTTTAATGATTCCTGCTTCCGTGATTGGCACTGATAAACAAAACAAATTTTTAAATAATTTCGTAGAAGTCTGCTGATTGCTCTTTTCAGGGAAAGATTGGCTTTAGAAGGGCTTTATCTTAGAGTTTTAAATTGAACAAAGTATTTTACTATAGGACGATACAAAATAAAAATATTCAAAAAAATTCAGTCAAAAAAGAAGTAAAAAGCCTAGGTTTAAACTAAGGACAGTTAGAGCATTTCTCACATGTCGAATGAACAGAGTGGCACAGTTAAAATAAGAAACTGTAAACGCACGTATTAAGGCACGTCAGTAAACTCTGAAAACTTAGAAAATCTTGGCTGCTATAACTTATCTTTGATTATCATTTCCTATAATTACACAGGTGCAGTAATCACGTGTATTTTCTGCATTAGAAGACCTTTTCTAGCTGGTGGTAACGTTCGACATTCACAAATTATCCTACAACTCATTTCAAAACGCACATCTCGCAAAAATAGCTGTCGAAAATGATGTTAAATACGTGAAGCAATTTATTGGAGTCTCGCGAGTATTAACGTTTTTTCTATGAAACACAAAATTTAAACAAGGGCCCCTATAAGGGGGTCAAAGGGGTCGTTTGCTAATCGCCCTCTCTCGCAGCCAGAGGCTGAATTGCCAAGGACGCAGCTCAACGAGGTCGGACCGATGAAGCTGTGCTGCCGTCTAGGCGCTCAGCCCCAGAGTAAGATTCATACATAACCTCGGAGCACAGCACCACGGCCAGATTTAATCAGCCGGGAGTCAATTTTGTTGAGGGAGGAAAACCGGAGTACCCGGAGAAAAATCCTCGGAGTCAGATTGAGATCGACAAATCTCAGCCCACATGCAGTCGTAGAGGTGGGAGGTTTGACCGGATCATATGCAAGGTACGGTGAGGTTTTGCCAAACCTAGATAATAGAATGTAAAAGTTTGGACCACTTTTCTCTAACTGAATAAGTCTTTTCCGGTTTTTAAGTCTTGTACCTTATGATGACAAAGTACATAAACTGTAAATGTCATCTAAAAGCGTTTTTTAATGTTTTTACGTTCATAAGATCTTATATGCACGTTTATATTAAAAAAGGCATAGAGATTTTGAAATAAATTTTGTTACAGGCAAAAATAAAAGCAACATAGAATTTGAGGTATGACGGTTCAAGTACTATGTGCTGTCATTAGGTTAGGCCTTCGAAAGAAGAATTAATCATATGAATTCTGACGTTTATCCAATCTCTTGGACCTTGGATGCAAATCGGTCAAACGAATCAAATCACTCATTAGCTGCATCCATTAAGTTAAAAGCTCATGAGATTGCATGCTGAAGAGTTAACGAGAGCAAGTAAGGGTGGACGATCGAACAATAATAGTACCACTAATGCTCGCAAAAGTTTTAAAACCAGTTTTAGGGTGTAAGACACATCAAATTCTAATGCTGTCACATTTTAGCTGGGATTAGAAATAATATCGACAGAAAAATTAAAAAAAGAGCTTTCATTGGCCCCCTTTAATGACACTTATGGCGTTGCTTTAGGTAATATACCAACTAACTCATCCGCCAATCTGTGTTGTATTTTAAAAAACAAATGAATCCCTCTATACCTGCACAAGCATTTAAACTTATAATAAACTGTTCAATACAAACGCTGTATCTAAAAAATAAACGTAACGATTAGCATTTACCCCAAACCCTGTGTGGTAATTGTTTTTTAATTTTCTGAGATATAGGCCTATTTATGCTTAATGAAGACATTATTGTTACCATATACGAACTTTTTTCAAGTCGTCTCATCAGTTAGTCTTTGTAATTTTATCCTTTTTAGTAAGGTGCTTATTATTTGCTCTAGTATTAAAAATATATTCATTTTTAATGAAAAACAAAACCGAAAAAACCATAAAGGATGAAAGAACGCGTGCCATATTTGAGTTGCAACTGTCTACAACTGAAAGCTCAAGGTACATCAAAAAACAAAAAGTATATCATACATGGGATTATCTCCATAAAAAGCAATTGAGCAATCATTGTAAAACTTTGCTCTAGTAAAAAGTTGACATGGGCCAAATACGAAGTCTTTCACAAAATTCCTAAAAAAGGTTATATACCTTTTGAACCTAGATTTACAGTTGTCCTTGAGACTGGTTGATTGTTTACTATTTCAAGATTTGGAAAACAGATCTAAGTTAAAGTTAAATGGGTATGAAAAACAATCTTAATTGAGTAACTAGGGATTAAAAAGAGATTAATAATTTGCCGACAAAAAATACCGTTTTCAAACAAATGCAACTTTACCAGTCACTTTGGTTTCTTTTCACCAAATTACCTGGTTACTAGTGATTTGTTAAATAAAGTTTAGTTTGAGTTTATTAAGAAACCCTTCCGAGCGACGCAGCAGAATTCGTGCCTAGAGTGAATTAGAGCAAACTATAAGTATCCTCTATATTGTAAAAGAGATGAAACATTGACATGAAATGTTTCGTTTTTCCAGATTCTATAATGGAGGGTGAATCCACGAACCTTGAATCATCCCTTTCTTCATCTTATACAGAATCTCGAAAGTTTTCCATCCATGTATAGAAACATGGTAGGGACTACTAATGTACAACAACTCCAGTTCCATCATCCACTTTGTCTTACTATATATATTGCTCCCCTTAGCAAATCTTTCTTGTTCTATTCATTTTTTGTGTAATTAGTTAGAGACGTTTGCTCTAACCACCGTAATCTTAACAATAAGATGATTAGTGAATGTTATAAGGTTCTACCGTTTAACAAATCTTCTAGTCTGAAGGTTTCTTAATTCTAAATAAAACAAGTTTTTCCTGAAACCATGCATGCAAAAAAAGACCATTTAACACCCTCCAACACTTTTGATATAATCATGCATTTAACAATCTCATTGCAGTTGTTTTCTTGAAGGTAGTCTGAACCTTATCTACGTGTCCCAGTAAAAATTTTCATTTTCATGCTACAACCTTATTACTTTAAAGTAAAACATTTTCTCTTGGCGCATTCAACAACTTTGTTACTTTTTTTTTTTTTAATTTTTGAGGCTTGTTTTAACCGCATAGGAGTTCAAGTTTAAATTCTGTGTTCATGAAATAACGTGTATACTTGAAATTCCAACACTTTGCATCACGTATTTAACATCTTTTCTACAGTTTCGTTTGTGTTTGAGGTTTATTAAGACTGCTCTTTGAAAGCTATTTTTGCGAGAATCGGTTTGAACCGAGTAATATGATGATTTGTGAACGTCTGACATTATCACCAGGGGCAATACTGTTAGAATATGACTCATCACTAATGAAGAAATTGTATCCGGCTACTGCATGCGCAGGTGCAATTAGGAATGAGAATCAAAAAGAAGTTAATGCTACTGAGAATTTCGAATTCTTTGCACGTTCTTGGCAGATCCGTCTGAGTGCAAGAGTGAGCTATGTGTTTACTCACTGCAATATTAAGAGACATAAAATTTATCTAAGTTTCCCTTAGTTTAATTTTTAACTCCTTATTTCCATACGCTCATCATCGTACTAAAATTATCGTTGTTTCATTAACTCGCATCAGGCCCGGCGGAAGGAATTTGAAAGTGGAGGGGCTAAATAAATTAGTAGCTAAGGAAGCGCCACCATGGTTGGCGCCGACAGGCCTAGAAAAATTTTCAAATTTCGGCCTTCTAGATTGGCTAAAACTCGCACCAAATTCCAAAATATTTCAATCTGAAGATTTTGCAACGCAAGCACTTTTAAGAACATAGAATCGTTATGTGTAACGTAATCAGAAGATATATTTCTAAAGTAATCGAATGCTGAAAGAAAAACAAAAAATCTAAGTACATAAAAGCTATAAGGCATATAGTGATTATAAGACATGCATTCGTTGTAAGTTTTCGAAATAATCGCATCCTGAAACACATTTGCAGCACGAACACGAAGCGCATTTCGTCAATTGGAATAAAACAAAAAACTAAATTAAAAAAATTGATCACTTGTTGGCAAAAAAGTGGAGGGGCTAAAGCCCCCCCAGCCTCCCAACCCCGGCTCCGCCGGGCCTGCGCATATACAGTTTCTTTAGAGAAACCTTCCCTAAAGACTAGAGCAATAAACTAATTTTCTCAAAATGCTTTATCTGTGTTTTGTTTTATCCGCGCTACACACGAAAATAGAAATGACTAAAACGCTTTGGAAGATTATTCTAATTCTTCTTTTTGCAAAAAGTGTGAAACTGTAGCAGGTAACCTTTAACTAGACAAATAAGTTTTGTAATATAATTGTTGATTAACTTTTGGGTTTGAGTTTTCTAAATAATTGGTTTCTTAACATCCAAAAAGGAAAAACTTGTTCCTTTTTAAGTGTTTTGAACTAAAGCATTATCTCTTTAATTTGACTTACAATTTTTTTTTCTAAACTACAGAAAATAGTCTTAAATATAAAAATATTGTTTGAGTTCTTTATAGGCTGGAGACAATGGCATAGTTTGAAAATTGAGGATATTCACAAGAGATACATGATGCACTGTTTAAGAATAAAGCAAAAGGGGTAATTTGATAATGATTATAGATAACATAAAAAGGAGTTAGCTGTTGTATTCAGGTGTATTTGAAAAAAAAGATTTTATCTTAAAACCCATTCCGTGTTCTACGCGGGCCCAATTCGTTTTTTTCCGTGAAGATAATTTTTGACTGGTTAAAACTTCGATCATTTAAAAGTTTCATTCATGCACTTTGAAACGAACATGGTGTGTATAACCATGCAATATTTCAGAAGTTAAACAGCTTGAGGAAGCGGGCTTACTATGATTTTACAATATTGAAAAAGTATAATTCTCTTCTTATTGATTTACAGTATGTCTGTTTTAACAACTAAGATTGAAAACTAAAAGAAGAAGAGAAGAAAAAGAAGAAAATTAAACAATTTTTATCACCCTGACACTTGCATCGTCTATTCTCCTTGTAAGTTTTAAAATGTATCCAGTCAAGCACAATTCAGTTTTCATACGTTCACTGTCTTTTTAGGGTTCACGAAACGACCAGATAATATTGGTGACCAATGGCATTATATTGCTTTGTTGTTCTTTGGCTATGTTGCTTTTGATTGGTATTAATCCTCTCCGGAATTCGTGCAAAGAATGTTATTAACAACGGTCGATTTCGTAATTCACGAAACCATAATGATGTCATACTACGAAATTAGCTCTTTCTAAGTCAAGAAAATCCAGAAAAGACCGTTTTTCATTTTTCCACCTGTTTTTTAACTCCTATGGACCTAAGTTATCTTCTTACTTCAACTTTGTGTTGTTCAATTGTGATTATATCCTTTACTGACGTTTTTGATGAAGATGAGTCCAGTCACGATACATGACCAACAGACCATGAGATAACAATCAAACTGAGACCTAAAGAACGTCTGTACCTATATATAGTGTTCGATGATCTCAGCTCACCTTTTAGATCATGCAAAACACTTAGCTGGATGATTCTTTCATTACATCACTAGTACTTCAGTTAATTGTTTAGTTCAAGTGGTTTTATGAGCAATCATCGCAAACACACTCTATTTCCTCTCCAGGTAATCCACAACCGATGTACTGTACGCACATAGTATTCATTTCATTTCCTTCCGTGAGTTTGACAATACCGTGATAACTGCTGGAACAAATCCATTGTTCTAGATAGTTTCAGTATAATAACGTCTACATCTTTTGACGTATTGTTTGACGTTCCACATCTTGGCATTTCCAACTGTCCGTAACTAGTAAGTAATGATAAATATTCAGATCCTCATTGCATAGTAAGACATTTCTAGGAGAACAAACGTTCAGCTTGAGAATCTTAAACATGTGTTGGTTTATCCTAAGTGCACAACTTGAATATTTTACTCTATATACTCTTCTTTTCGTTGTCTTCACTGTCGGCTCTATAATAAAAAGCATTTCCTATCTAAAGAACTTTGTATGTGACACTTTTAATGCTGTTACAAACAGCAAGCTTCCTCAGGATCAATATTAGAACTCGCTGTTTGGCTGGGAAATGCTTCGTAATGTCTGCCATTGTGCTCTTCTGAACATGAACAAGAAAGTTTGCCTAGGTAGTAAGGCATACAGTTGTCCGATGGTATCCATTAATGGACCAAAAAGTTTCCATTCATTGGATCCGATGATAGCCAATAGGCCGCTTGTGTTAAATTTTGGCAGTGCTTCATGTCCGATTTTTATTGAACGCCTGAAAGACTTCTCGCAAATGGCGTATGAATACAAAAATGTTGCTGATTTTCTTATAGTTTACATAGAGGAAGCACATCCTGCAGATGGTTGGGAATTCAAGGTAATGGCAATGGTCATCTTCAGTTGTTTAGTTTAGCTTTTATGTTTCAACCTTCGAGAGGTTGCACTATTCCTTCACCGTGAAAAACGCAGCTCTTTTTTACATTGAATTCCTTAATATAGACTACCTTATAGTCTACGTTATGTCAATTGTAACCATTTTTCCATCTTAATCTATTTCTCTTTGGATTGAATCTGTTCAAAACTTATAATTTCAAAATTTCTTTGCAGAATAATTACTGTATAACAACCTAAGAACAAAGATAAAAGATGCGTTGCTGCCCAGATTCTGTACTCCTACAATTTGCAATGTCCTGTAGTTGTTGATTCATGCTTGATGCAATAAATATCTGATACGGAGCAGCTCCGATAGGAATGTATTTCGTGCTGGAGCTAGGGCAAAGTTGTATATGAGGGAAAGGCAGGTCCTAAGGGTTACAGATTGGAACAAGTGAGGGAGTGGTTTGATGGTAAAGATAATTCAGCAAGTTAGATGGTTCTTAGATTTGAAAAGTAACAATTTGGTGAGTTAAAGAGGGACAGTGTTCCGAGACACGAAACGGTGATGGTGTAACAAATTCTTAGAACACCATCTGGGAGGGAGTGGCTCTATGATAAAAGATACTCGACTTCAGAGGAGGATGGTGTTTGTGAACTAAAAAAGATTAGAGAAGATTACATACATTTCTTGATGCCTTTCAAAGGCGTTTGCCGGGAATAGATCCATCTGAAAATAACCTTAAGATGTGTGAAACATTGGAAGTTTGTGCCATTGTAAAATTTTCATGAAAATGTACTTTCATAACTATTTTTCTTCTAAAAAGAGTTTATTTGAGTGTGCTTGTGTACTCAAACATGTTCATCGTGTTGGAAATATCCAAAAAATTCCAATATATATACAACCGCCGACATCAAATATTGAACCACCGATCAAATCTTGTTGATTGGTTACAAAACCTTTGTTTTTTCTAAACTGCTCGGCTAACACCTTCATATAGTTGTTCTATTGTGCCTAAATATTTCAACGATAAAAAGTCAATTTTAGCGTTCAGTTCTCCTTGAAGTATTTGTTTGGCAGTCACGTAGAAAAAAGTAATTGCACGTAGCTGACAATTGTTTGGTACTTTTGACAATCTATAAACATTCCCTGGTAGTTTTTTGAGCATAATCTAGTTCTAGCAACAACAAAAATATCAAAAAGGAAATTTTAATAATGAAACTAAATGGTGCATATTAAAGATTAATGGTAACAGTTTGCGTTACGTGCCCGCACTGCTTGCTTTTTTTCTCTCTAAAACTTATGAATCCATTATAGAGTTTATATATTACAAGGAGATTGGTTCGTTTTAGTTATATGGAAATAATCAACGTATGCAAAGGAGACGGGGATGGCAAAGAGGAAAAAACGCACGTTACAAATATTTGATTTCAATTTTTTTTCTATCTTCTCAAAATGGGATAGAAGAATTGAAAGTGTCAGAGGCGGATCCAGGGGGGGGCCTGGGGGGCCTGTGCCGCCCCCTTTTTG
>JAOEHV020006078.1:4426-16276 GCA_025447995.2 Isaurus tuberculatus | reverse complement strand
AAATTACTTTATAAGAAGAAAGTTGACGTTTTTTCTGTTCAGTTTGTGTTTTTCTCCGTAAACGCCTCTCCGTCAATTCAAATTCTTAAAATAGAAAAAATATGAGATCACACACCGAACAAAGCTTTATACCCCATCAAACGAAAACTAGATGATAATTTCATATATAGTGGAACTTTCCAGTTTTTATCGTTTTGTAACTTAGATGTTTGCGATATTTTCTGTCAATCAAGAATTATGTTTTGGCAGATGTTTCGGTGAAAATTCTCTATAACAGTAAAAAGGTGATTACAGCTAATTATAGAAATTTACTTTCAGTTTGCAAGAAAATTTTCAAAACAGGACTAACACATTTGAACATTTGATTAGTTCTTAAAAAATGTGTTTCTAATTCTGAGATTATTGTAAGATTTTTATACATTAACTGTATTAACAGGTTCAGAAGACTTTGTTTTTTGTATCTTAAAAACTTTTGGTGTTCTATTGATCTTAAAAGGTGTTCTACTGTAAATACTATGAAAACATCTTTTAAAAGTTCCTTTGTTAATCGCTTTGAGTTAATTCTCTTTGCGCTCGTTACCGGAATTTTTATTCTTTTTATTATTATTTTTTCCCATTTTTTGCAAACAACTGATTGATAGCAGACTAGAGTTCTGTAAACAATAATTAAATCGGTGGCTGAACTCATTTCGTGATATAATTTATAAACATTTCTCAGTCATTTACACGCAAGGCTACTTGGGTGAGTAAAAGACGTTTTTTAAATTGTTTTTCAGGGCTGAATAGAATTTAAGATCTTTATTAAGTACTTGTTAAAAATGATAATAGTTTTAGAACATGTAATCGCATATTAATAACACGATTCGCCACGTGCCGTAAAAAATGAATCGTTTTCTCCGATTGTTTTCTGTTTTGATGCCACGCCGCGATAAATATTAAACATTCTCGAGTTTTGAAAATAGCGTTTCTTTAGCGGATCAATCATTACGAGAGGATCAAATTATTTTTTCGGTTCTTTTAAAACTTCTGAACAAGTGTTAAAATTGTTTTGAAGGAAAAAAGTTATTGCATTAAATGCATTTCTTTTTGTTCTCAGTGTACCTGAGAAGGACTTAGTTTTGGCATTAAACTTTAGGGCAACGTTTCTGTATAAAATCTGAACATATCGAGAAACTTGTCTTTTTCTTTAAATACCATGTTTTACGGGGTTTCAACGGCAAATGCAGTTCGAGCTTTGAAAGATTGCGTGCTGAACCGTTTCTCGCGTGGCGTCTTCAGTCTAATTTTGTGACTTGATAATCATCTCAGAAGTTGCAGCGGTTAAATATTATTGTCATTTGTTTTATATATTGGGTGGGAAAACGTTGCACTTATCAATTTTTCTGTCACAAATTGTTTAATCAATCAAACTGTTACAATACGTTTCAGCGTAATTCGTTTTTTAAATGTGAGTTTGTATAAAACTTGAAATACAACTGATGATGTGTAATTATGAAAGGCGAGTTTTGTGGAGTATTAAAACAATGCTAACCGATTCATTCTCGGTATCGGCAAGCACGAGGCATCATATAAAACTTTAGTTTACTTATATTGTTATAAACTACTGAAATGGTTTCGAGTTTTGCTGGCGTTTGTTTTATATGTACTACACAACAAAAACTCCATTTAATTATCTTTTTTCTGTTGTAAAACTAAGATGACCAGAAACGGAATTAATATTGAAAAGGAAAGAAAACACAATTTTATGGTAAAGATAGCAAGAAAGCGAACAAATTCATCATAGGTTTTGAGTCACGTCCAAACTTTCAATCAACCTAGTGGTTAAAGAAAAGAACAAGCGTTTTGTAGAAGAAACTGATTATAGGGTCATAGTGTTGATAAATGTCTTCGCAGGCTATGATGTTTTAATCACAATTGCTGAGGTTGGCTAATCCAAGAGCCCACAGCCAGATGGTCTCGCAGAATTATAAGTAGAAAATTAACAGCTTAAAACTCACACCTTTTAGCTCCGTTAACTTTGTTGTGGGTAGCAAAATCATTTAAACCATACTACCACAAGTTACCAGCGTACAGATTTTTATCTTATCATTCGTAATTACCCCATCACAACACATTTTTTCTTGCTACTACTTAAAATTCTAAATGGAAATTTAATACGTTTTAAATTGGGCACGGAAGAGAATGTCTAACACCTATCAATAATGACTGACATTGTCTTGCTTGAAAGACAGCTTCTTCAAAGAAAAATAATGATGAAGTTTGGTTTTGTCTTTTCGCAAATGAAAACGTATAGTTTCTGTATTCTAAATCTTTTGTTTGAAATTGGTTTTGTTCTGCATGTTCTGACAAATTGTAAAACCTATGGCCTTTGTGTTTCTATTCGTGACAATAAAGCTTGTATGATTCAAATCTAATGGATTGTTTTTAGATTATTAAGTTACCCATGACAGTATGTTCAAGATCGTTAATAAGATGATAATTAACTGAAGGACAAAATCATAAACCTGCACAAAACACATACTTTATGTGAGGAAAGAGTTTTGCCTAAGAATATGATTACAAGTGTTTTTCCTGGTTTCTTTACATTTCTGATAGTCATAAACGAAGATGTTACAATCAACAAAAAGTAACTTTAAAGGACTCATCCACGTGGTTACCGAAGTAGCCCACACTTTCATAGAGTTAAAAGATTAAGATGAGAAATTTTGTGAGGAAACTAAAAGCTTCGTAAATTTTCAGCCGGTCCGAATGAACAGTTAAGGAACAAAAGTAGAGATTATAATGAAAAAAGGACATATGATTTGTGTTTTAGAAAATGTGAATGCAAAGAGCCCTGTTACGTTATCTGTTAAAATATCATTGAAAAAATAAAAGAAAAGAAGTAAAGAAAACGATAAACTTGCGAAACAAAGAAAAGAAATTATGACAATCCACACCATTTCAGTCTCTATGAAACGCTTTCTTAAATACCCTCGTAACTAAGTGTTAAAGTTAATAGGTGGAGATACTGGCAAAGAATTCTAATTAGAGATTAAAACAAATGTTAAAGACAATGAGCACATTCATTTAGTCAAGCAAGCTAACGCCTTAAGAGAGAATGGACTCTTTAAGTCGGACACGTACAACTAAATTAACAAAAAGATCTATTTCATGTTTGTTAGCTAAATCTTTCCCGGGAAAAAATATGAAAAATTAACTTAATTCAAAAAAGTAAATAAAATTAATTTTTCGTTTAATTTAATTAATATTTGTTCTTTGCAAACCTAACCATAAATGAGAAAATTTGCCTTAATGGTCATTCACGTGAATGAAGAGAAACAAAGAGATTGTCACGGTGGATAACTGGTGCTTATGATAGGTTGTTTGAGGCAAAAAAGATTTGAAATTAATATTCTAATCATTTAGAATTTCTTAAAAATTTTCGTGACTCTATAGTATTTCTAAAAGCATTGATTGTAAACCAAACCCGATATTTAGACTGGGTTATATTTCTTTCTAAAACCACCTGCCAAGGGTAAATTAGATTAACAAACAACAAGTTAAAAGCTTGCGTGGATGAGGCCATCCCCAACAAAACATTGGCTTTCATGTTCTTCAATTAGGGAATGTCAATTGATTTTCATTGCGAGAAAGTAAGCAATAAAAATTTGGTAAGAACGTTGCGTGTTATTGTGTTTAGCCACAGCTGATTTTGAAAATTTTCATCATTCTCAATCGTGATAAGAGCTCATTGTGAACTCGGATCCAGTGTCTAATATGATTTTAATGAAATATTAGCGGTTACAAGGGAAAGACATTATTGAAATTTACAAATAGATATAATGCCAATTAGGTGTGCAAACAAAAAATTTATACAACTATCACTTAAGAAAATTAATTTGAGTTTTCAACCTTATTAAAGTTATCGCTCTTAATGTGTTTAAAACCAGGTACTAAAATAATTTTATCTTCAATAGTTTTCAAAGTTAGAAGCAATGTGTGTATAATAGAAGATAGTATGGGTGGATATGTTTATGTAGCCGTAATTGTGTCTTTACTTGCTTATACAAGTTGATTAAAATAACAAACATTAGCTGGTACAAGAAAAAATCCCCGAAGATGAAACAAAACAGTAAATTATCAAAAGCTGCGATATGCTGGAAACAGCTAATTTGTATGAGACATAATTCTGAATTATGAATGAGACAGCTATTTCATTCTAGATGGATCAGTAAACATGCTATTGAACTAACAGGCCTAACTAAATAAACAGAGGAAATGCATGGGACAAAATATTTCTATTTATTGACGAATATCATAAATGTATAAATGAGTGATTTAGTTCTATTAATTTGTCTCGACAGCTGATAATTAGTGATTATTGTGGAGCTGAGCGGCACACGTGTCAATGAAAGACAGGTGACTAAGCTAAGTTTCGTAGCCACACTTGCACTTTCAGCGCTTATTTGTTGCCTAGTAAAATAGTTCTTTCCCAGATTTTAGTTTATTTCAAAAACACAGGAAAGGAAATAATAGATCAAAAAATATAATTTCACTTTATTTCTATGGTCGGTCGGCAAACAAGATGGAATTCGAATTGCATAGTGGTCTTTGTTTTGCATATTTTTAATTGCAACTAATAACAGATACAATGGCTCTTCAAAGAATGTTATTGATTCTAATAAAAATTGCTTTGTGAATCATTTATTTTTTCATAAAAAGCATAAATTTTTTTTTCTTTACCTGGACTCTTGCTTCTGTCAAGCTAATCTGATGAGCTAGTTGCTCTCTAGTGAACACGTCCGGATACTGCGAGCGAGTGAAAGCTTCCTCAAGGGCGTCCAACTGCACTTGAGTAAATGTTGTTCTATGGCGTCTCTTGGTACCCGTAAAATCATCATTGTTTGTTTCTTCTTTAATTTCTTTTTTTCTTTTAGCTGAGACTTCTTCTATAACAACAGTAACAAACAAATTTAGCTTTTCAGGAGCTTGTACGTGCGGTCGTCAATCATTTGCCCGACTTTATCTGCTCAACACTTAAACGAAGACATTTTTCGGAAAATGAGAATTTAATTGCTGTTGATAGTTAACACTTAATCACTTAGTACCTATTTCCATGATGATCCAATGATTTTTCTTTCCCCAAATTTATGCTGTATAAGAAAAATATGTATTTTTTTCTAAATTAAAATAGTTACACCATTTTACTAAAACGCGCGCACAAGTTCAAGCCACAAATTTTCAACAGCGCGCACTGCGGGGCAGAATAGATCTGTTGAATAAACTTGTTTGTGGGTAAAACAACAATTCAGTGCAAACTAATATTCGATTGTGACTTCTTATTGAGCAAATATAGTCTGTTGTGAACAGAGAAATCCTATCTTACCCACCTTTCAGAGTTGGAGAAATAATCTGATCTGTTTTCATGTCTCCAGCATCTCGGTACTTTGATCCACTCTTTTTTAAGTCTTGGTTTTCTTCAATGTCGCTCATTTTGACAACAAACTCATCCACTGCAAACTTACGATCCATTTTTAATAGTCTCTATTAAATATTTTCAGCGTGGAGTTTTCGGCACTTGAGCTAAAGAGTGTTTAAGAGAAATTGTCCGAGACTGATTGTTTTATAAAAGGATTTGCATGAAACCCATTGCGTTAGCCAATGAGAGAGTGAATCTTAATTGTTTGCTTTTGGTGCATGTGGATTAATGATTATCATTGGCTCGCGTCAAGTGATTACATAGTAATTTAATTAAATTCAATTGAAAGCTGCAGGCCAATTGCAAACAGCCATTATGCGAGAAGTTGCCGTTTCTTCTAAGAAATAACTCAAGAATGAAATGTATCTTAACCGTAAGAAAAACAGTTAAATTATCTCCTATCACCACAGGTTCAGTAACCTTCTAGAGCAAATCTTTAGTGAGATTTCTAACGGTGGCAGTATTCATTGTATATTGCCACCATGAATTTAAACAACTACGTCGGAAAATTTCCATCTCTTTATAATCTTGAGAGATAAATTTAAAACCAGCATGAAAACTAAATATTTGTGCTGACGGAGAATTTCCGTGGCAAACTGTTTGTGACAAGTTCCTGAAAGCATTTACACGAGTTGTCTGATTTAAAAAAGTGTTCCGTAATTTTTAACCTCCGTTTTAACATTTTTTATATAAACATAAAAGTTTTAACATTGCTATTGAATAAAAATAGAAAACAGTCACTCGACAATCTTTTTTAATTTTAACTGTTCTCCGTTTTACTAAAATGGCGGCTTTTTTCCCTTATTCTTTAGAAAGATTCAATTAAGACTCGGTTAGTTTCATTTAGCAGTTTTTGACCGTTCATTATTTGCGTTAGAAAATTAACAAAAATTAGAACCTAAACGAGTTCGACCTAATCCTTCCTAACGCTTTGCTGTTTTGCATCTGATCCATTTACTTCAAAGGTGCGAAATCTTAAGCAGTTTCGTGTTAAAATGATTGTTTTACGCCAGCACGAAAATAAACACTTGCTTTAAATGTCAAAAGCCTTCACTTAAAAATTTATACCTGCTCTTTTTAAAAATAATTGCAACGTAAACTACAGTAAAGTGGATTTATTGAAAATTGCTTTTGAAATTTACTTCAATTATAATCTTTGAGAATTAAAAGAATAGTCATAAAAGAGTTCTAGCGACAGAACTTAAATCGCTGGTAAAATTATAAGAAAATAACAAAAAAAAAATTATATTCCTAGGTGTCAAAGTACCTTTTTCATAATGAAAATTTTTGAATTGCCGACAAATTTCAGCTTCGATAATACTTTTGAGAGCATCTAAAGACGGCAATTTTCGCTTATCTTGATAAAATCAAAAGGGAGGATAAACTGTTACCCGCACAAGCCGCACGTGCAAAAACATAACATTCTGAGCAAATAAATCTCCTGATATTTTTTACTGCTTATTAAATATTTCCAAAACAATTTTTTATTGAAGGGTTGTTCAGAAAAATAGCTCTTTCCAATGGTGGGTTATTGGAGTAACAAAGGACATTGCGGCGCAACTATCACACTTTGTCGGCAAGTGTCCGCAAACAAAAATCTCAAATTAATTTACTTCTGTTTCAATAGGGCTTCCTTAATTCTAATTGTGTCTTAAATGTTTAATGAATTCGCCTAAATTAAGTTTTGCAAGTGTTTTTAAAGAACTTTCCTGCTTTTTGAGTTGAAGAACTGGTGATTTAAAATTAAAAGTTGCCTTCAACGTGATGGAAGATGTAAAAAGATAATTATTTTTTGAATCGATTGTTATGCATGATGTAGAGTGGTGTTTTATCGTAGCGCGAGCACCCCGCAACAGATTTATTGTGAAATGCATACAAATTCTTTCTTTAGGTTAATTAAAAATAAAGTCAAAAATTTCTGCTTGTTAGCACTCAGACAAGTCAGCTGACAGCCTTTCATTTTACTTTGTGCTTGTTTTCTAGCGCTCAATGCCAATTTTTTCCCGATACGTATTCCCTCAAAATAGCAAAATAAAATCATTTGAAATTCCGTAGTTTAAAAAATTGTTTTTATTTTCCTAGTAGAATAGAAAATAAAGCACGAATTCAAACTACCTTGGGCATTTTATCAAGTTACTTTAATATCTATATCCGTCATTTCATGATCAGTTGCTTTGCATAACTACAACACGAAATTCTGGAAATGAAAAATAATATAATGCAAGCTTTTACCATTATTTGACCACAAAAGATTAAAAAAGATTTGAATAATAAGCAATAAAAAAAAATAAATAAGAAAGTAAAAGCAGTTTGCTAACAATGTCTTTGATTTCACGTTTGCATTAAAGAAAAATTTAAGATAATAGCAAACGGCCTATTTTTGAGTTAGTTTCAAAATTTTCGTGGATTCGGCAAACAGAGCCATTGATGAAAATGATCCAGCAACTCAGTCATGAGCAGGGTATTTGATAGCTCGTTTCGATTGCTAATGATGGTCTTAATCATTTATGTTTAAAAAGCAACAAATTTTCGCAGTTATTAAGCCTGCAAACTAAAATTATGTCTGCATTTTAAGGCTTAACGGATACACGGTTTCTTGTTATGAGTATCTTAACTACTCATGAAGAATGACAGAGTTCGTTTTGCATGTTTTTGTTTCTCTTTTTTAGAAACAAAGGATCATAACTATCAAATCTACATAAGTGAATGGATCTTAGAAACGGCCAAGTTGAGATTAAAATTGTGAGACCATTCAGCAGGTTCCAAACAATATACAGTATAATTTTGTTTGAGTAGTCACTTTTCAAGTCAGTAAGTTAGCTTGGTGGGAAGTAAAAAAGGACGAGATTAATAAAAGGCAAACACACACAGAAACCAGTGGTGCACAAAAAAGACAATAAATGTTTTGTTGGTAGAAGAATAGTTAAGAATTTGGTAATGAGTCTCACTATAGCCGCACAATAAAGTTTTTCAAAGTAACTTAAAATAGTAAAAGGCTGTACATCCCTTCACTGTTTACTACACTCGTCAATCTTAAATAAAACCTTTCAACCAGCATAAAGAAATTTGATTCAAAAACCGAATATTTATAATCTTCTTTGTCAAATAGGTAATTGGCAACCGATTGCTGTCAAGATGTAAAAAAAAATTCAGGTTTTAATGGAAGGTGATAAAACCAAGCGCATGAAAAATTTATCGCGATTAATATATACTACCACGACAGAAATCGTTCTTTTGTTTCTTCAAGCGATAACAAAGACCAAACAAACTAGTAGATTTAAAATGTTTATGAATTTGTTGGTTTTCCTATTAGAAACTAAATTCCCTTTTCATGGACGACGTTATCAAGCATTTTGAGGCAAGAACGAACTACTTTACATAACTAGGAACAATTTAGTTAATTTTTTTATTCAATTGTGTGAAGAGTGCGATGAAATCCCTTTTGAGTCTTTAAATTGGTAATTATTGATATAGAAAACCTACTATAAAAAGAAAAGTATATGTACATACATACAGAGCTTCTATTGACTGTTCCTCACGAATTATCTTTAATTTAACTATTTTTTAAAAATCAACAACTTTTAGGACTTCGCTTTAAAAAGTTTAATGTCTCAAACCTTCAAATCATTTCAGTTTGGCAAACTGTTTTTGGTTTTCAAGTTACAGCCGTTTTCATTTATATGTGCGTTCCGTCAGTTTGTTTCCAACGTCGTACTCACTCAGTTTTTGGTGTACGTCATTCAAACCTTGTTTGACTCAGATCTTGTTGCTTTAAAAGAAATGCTTTGGATTGACGTCCAGCAAAAATTAGTTTAGTAAACAAACTGCAGGACCGCACGTAAAAATGAAAACGGCTGTAATCAATTGTAAAGATGTTTAAAAAACCGAGAACACATTGTTTAAAACCCCTTTCTTCTTGCTGCTTCTAAAGGCATAACACATGTCAGTAAACTGATCTGAAATGTACTGTTTGGAGGACAAATTAGCAGGTTCAAAATTATATAATGTCAAAATGCTACGCCCGTACTACTACAAAATGAATTAAACTAACTTAAACCGATAAGGCCCTAAACAGAATGAAACCTGCAAGCCATGTGTTTCATTCTATTGTGTTATACCGCTGAAGGGAAAAGAGTGTATACGAGCATACACAGACTGAACCAACAGTTAAAATGTCTTAACTTTAGAAAATCTGATGGTTTACCCATAAACAGTACTTGAAGATTAGTTCAACTAGTGGCAACACGTTCTCAGTTTTTTTCGAAACCTTGTCAAGATTTATATAATCTGGATTATAATCTGAACTTTTTGCACGTTGGACGCATTACCAAGTTGTTAAACAAGACGTCGAATACAGTTTAATCAACTATTTTTGATCTTCTTCATAAGTTTTCTAAGTTACGTCTTCTTTATACTCCTTTAAAAAACTTAAGATAACTATTTTATAGAAAAAATTAAAAGTTTGTTTTAATTGTTGCATGTCAAATAAAAGTTTCAAACCAAACCAATGGAGGATAGTAAAACAAATTTGATATTCTCAACTCAGATTTGCATTGTACTGTTTAGGTTAAGCAAAAAACACAATCAGATCTGATATACGGTTTTTGATCGATGTGTCCTATTCAAGTGGTTAAGATATTATCATTATTGTTATTATTAGAATCGTTTAAAGCAGTTTAAGAGAAAACTGATTGATCAAGTAGAAAAAGCTTTCTTAACACTTGAACAATTTTTTATCTGAAGGAAGTGCTTTCATTAAAATCCACCGATTTTCTGATTGATCAGGACCTCATATCAGAAGTAAGGGCTATATTATAGTTTCTTATATTTAAGATTTTGAAAAGATTTCTAAGTACGAGAAGATAGAGTTCATATATCCAGACGGCCATGTAATATCCAGTCTGTGTGTATATAACAAAGAAATTTTTACAGTCTCGAAAAAGATTCTTAAACTTATTTCTTATTTTCGTTGCTTATGTTTAGATAACGCAAGCTACATCGATGTTGTAACTATATATTTAAATCAACAGGTTCTTGCTGTGTTTAAAAACATCAAAACAAAATCCACGTAGACTCTACAAAATTCCTTTTTTTTTCAGCTCGGATGCAGGTAGCAAAACTGAAAGATTTTTAGTGAGCAGCTGTCAACAAGACACCAGCAATCGTGTTGAAAGGAGTTTACTCATCAATTTATTGCTCATGTTTTCGTTTTTTCCATCCAAAATTAGACCACCAAAATCTGCAGGTTTCTTGTCTTTACGTACGTGATACAAACCCGTTTTGCCTCGTGGGCTAGTGTGCCATGAATTGAATTAAGAATTCGTTCATGCTCTCAAGTCCTGTATATACGATAGTTTATAAAAACCAGTAAAGTTTTCCGAGGTTTATTGTTCTTAATATTTTTGGCAGTTTCAATGAAAGTTGTTGGAAAACGAAGCTGATTTGTGTTTTTTTTTAGACAATCTCTGTTTGGTAATAAATGAGAAACGTTGCTTCTGTTTGTGTTTTTAAATGCATGCAAAAGTGAATTACAAGCTAAGATTCAGCAAAGTTTTAATTGGAAATATTTCCACTCTTGCATTGCAGCCTCAGCCTGAGCTTGTTCTTTTTAAATATTGTGTTTATTTTTCGGCCAATCTAAGCCTCGCTGTTCTTATAAAGTTGTTTCTTATACAAAAAGAGTGTGTATACTTAGTAACTTATCACATTGAGCTAATTAAAATAATTTCTTAATATAATCTTTCCAGAAACTCAGTTTGAAAATTGAAACAAGCTCAGTAAAGTCTTATAGCATATTATATTTATCTTTTATTTTTGTACTGTGTTGTCACTTTATAGTGCTCGGAACTTTGTTAAGCAGTAGCAAGCATGTTGATTTGTATGTTGATAAAAAGCTTGTTTATATTACTTATAATGAGATCTTAGTAAGTGGTCCATTGTTGTAATGATGCTTTTTTCTAAAATGTTTTGTGCTTATAACCATGTTTTGGTTTTTTTTTTTATCCCTATGTATGTTTGTTATGACATCAGTTTCATCACATTGCTTTTAGTAATGTGTGGCTTCTAAAACAAATTGTGCAACATTTTCCATACAACGATTAAAAAAATATATTCATCTATTTTGTAACAAATTACCCGATTTTATGGTAAAGTATTGTCTTACCGTAAATTAACACATGTCGATGTAAGTTTTGTCTACTGGCTGTTTCGCAATCAATAATGTCTTTTGCCTTTTAGCTTTTAATTGTTCTGTAAAACTAATAAACTTCATGTTACATGGTTTTATCGTGTATTGCGTGTTCTTTTAAAGTTTCAATCCAAGATGTTTTTAACTTAAAATAATAACAGTTTTTTTAAAACACCAAACTCATAATGAATTGATACGTTCGCAA
>JAOEHV020005981.1:0-19111 GCA_025447995.2 Isaurus tuberculatus | reverse complement strand
ATATCGTGCGTCTGTACTCTAATAGATCATAGGTGAGAACCAATCAAAACGCGAAAATAACTTGGCTTATTATATAAAAAATTTTAGTTCATGATAAATCTGAAGCTTGAGGTGCTGCATCAAATAGGTTTAATGGTAACTCTTTTCTGCTAGGATAACTTGATTGAACTCCCTGACGGGTTACGGTATATGTAGCAATGTTGACTGGTCGTTGTACCATCTGTGAAAAAGGAAGATCAGGATAACATGCTAAATAAAAGGCAAGTGCACCAATCAGCGAATCGCCTGCTCCTGTTGTATCTTTTGCTTCAACCTTTTGGGCTCTAATGTATGTCATTTTAGGTCCTGTAAACATCAGAGATAATTTGTAAAATAAAAGGATAAGTTAAAAGTTCTAAAATATTAATTTTAAAATAGAGTAACTTCCTGGACTGAGACGACAATTACACTGATTTCTAGTGAGTCACATCATTCTACATTTCACATTTTGATCCCTAACCTGAAAAAAAAAAATCCCAACATTTTTCTAAGTGTCTGAGTTACAAAATGACTTTCAGTAGGTCGATACCACTGGTTGACTTTTGCCCCCTAGCCTAAAATAATTTCGCAAAATTTCCAAGGTGTCCAACTGAATTTGCAAGTTGGGGAGTCAGGTTGGCATAGTGGTAATAATCTGTGCCTCTCACCTCTACGACCTAGGTTCGACTCCTGGGCTCTGCACATGAACTGAGATTTGTTGATCTCATCTAACTCTGAGGGTTTTTCTCCGGGTGCTCCGGTTTTCCTGCCTCAGCAGAAATCGACTCCCAGCTTATTCTATCGTTGTGGTGCTATGCTCTGAGGACGTAGATGGGTGTGCACATCTGTGTAGGCCGCCTACCTAGGCCTAGGCTGCTATATATTTCAACTAGCCCACCTGGCAACATGACGAGGTAGATTAGCTAGCCCGGTGTGTTTTTCACTAGACACTGTACGCCAGGCTAGTACTAAATCGAGCCCTGCAAAGTGTTTCCCAAATAATCTTTCAAAAGAGTGCTTCCCCCAAAGATTTTTTTTCTGGATTTCCGGCTAAAATTTTTATTGAAAGGGTTTTCCCCAAAAGAAAATTTTAAATTATAGTATCTGTCCCTTCCAGAATTCCTAGCTAGTGTATCAGTGTCTTTACAAAATAAATTTTTACATATATTTTTATACCTTAATAGCAATGTGCTTCAGAACACTCACCATTTAACTGAGAACCACTTTTTTCTGAACAGACTGCTCCATCAGCACCCAATGTTAAAATCACATTCTTAGTTCCTCGACTATGAATTTCCAAAATTGCATTCTTGGCACTTTCAGCACATGTTACTGGGAAGCCAGTTAGACTTTCACCCTCGTCAGCATTCAGTACCATCATATAAGTATTGAGGTAGATTGAAGATTCAATCTTTTCAAGTTTAGGTGAAGGATTAAAAATTGTCTTTGATCCAAGCTCAGTACCAAGTTTTAGTGCAAAATCACAAATGTCTAAGGGGATTCCTTTATCACAAACTAATACAGGTGAAGATTGGATAACTCCTTTAAGTTTTGCTATGTCCTCGGCAGATAAAAGACGATTGGCTCCAGCTATACTAATAAATGAAGGTTGGCCATCTTTGTCCACAGCTTCAAGTCATATGAAGAGAAAAACAAAAAATTTTGATTTTTTTCTCCTTTAGGACCTCAGAGCAATGACTAGTCATTTGTGTGGAAGCCACTACACTATGATATTTCCCTGGTACATTCTGCTACTTCACAAATTCAAAAGCCAAAGCTTTTTCCATTTTTAAAAATTTATGTTTCTCCTTCAAGGACTCCATAAAGGGGGTCAGAGTGCCCCCTGGATCCAGTTGACTTGGACAAATACTAAATGTATTGGCTTGCTCTGCTTGCCTTTTTTTACAAACGTATATTATTTGGCCCTGCCTGCCAAATAAGGGTTGATTTACTTATTAGGCTTAAGGTGGGTCCTCATGGTACATAAATATTGTGTCTTTTACCCAGGTCTTAAATCATGTCAAACAACTTCTAAAGTAGAACTACTAGAGTTAAAAACATCTTTTCATGAATCAAACAGTAGGTCTGCTGTGCAAAAACAACTCTTGCAGACTCTTGTGGAACCACAAACTTTACAGTCATATGCATTGCTGTTAAAATATTTTACTTGCTTTTGATTGAAAACTAGCAATATCTAAAAATCTAATGTAACAGTAATAGGATTTTCTTTTATTTGTTATGCATCTTTAGAGGACATCAAAATCAGAATGACTTAGATAATGCCAGCTAAATGCGACCTATCTATACAATTTATATGTGCCTTAAATTTACGTACCTGAGTCAAATCGAAGCTTCAACATATCCCCCCTGGGCATACCCTGGACATTTACCTTTTCCTGCCTGGTGGGGAGGGAATTTGATCATCATAGTCTTACCAGGGGCAGGGCCTTTAATCACCACTTATAGGGGGTGGGGAATTTGATCACTAGCCTCAATTTCATATTATGTGTGCCGCTGATTCCTTGTGGGCTGATAAATCATGGTGGAGACAAACTTTGATCAATGAATTCAATGGCAAAGATTGTGGATTCGTGCTGGATTGGTTGAAAACCAAAGGCCTTTAAAAAGCTTTGTTCCATTAATTGAAGGTATTAAGAACCATTTTATATTAGGCCAAATAAAAAATATTATTAGTTTCTCGTCCCTGCCCGCCTCCTTTTTGCTCGCCCGCTCCTAATTTTTTTTATTATTATTTTTTTTTTATATAAACGATTTTTGAAAATATATTCGAAAATAGTAAAGGAAAATAATAATTTTGGACTGAACTTTTCTTGTTAACACTTTAGTTGTCTTATGTATTCTTTTTGAAGGTTCGAACAGTTCTATTAATCGTAAATGTGTATATCAACATGACAATTTTCCATATAAATATACAAAAGTGGGAAAGAGAACAACTTTATTTGCAAAGACATTCATAGAAGTTTCAAGCCAAATACATTCACTGAACTGATAAATGCTGTAATTCAATGAGACGACCCTAATTTAGGATCATACTATCCATTTAACATGAAACTTTAAAGAATCAAAGCTTTTCAGAGGAAAATAAAAAAAATTACGAAAATAAAAAATAAAAGGACCCTCCCGCCTCCTTTTTTTGGCCGATCCGGACGAGAAACTAATATTTTTTTTTTATTTGGCCTTATCTTGAGTTTATAAGTATATCAAATTGTATTTACAATTTAAACAGTAATCAGGTCATTTTCCTGGGGGTGGGGGCATTTAATCACATGAGATGGCCCTATGATGAGGCATTTGAACAGTTTTTTGGCCAGGGGAGGGGGAAATTTGAGCAAAAATTTTCCTTGATTTGACTGGTACATTACCTCTAAGAGTATGCAGTTATTTTGACTGCAAAAGTTGGCTACTTCTTGCAGTCTTTTAAAATAATTTGCTTGCTGGCTCTCTATTGGTATTTTAGCTTGTTGAATAACAATTAGTCTGTTAGATATCTAAAAAAGTCACGACAAGAAAGAGTTTTGGCAATCAAACTTTTCAACATCAGAAAGCAAAATTTCTTTATCCAGAAAGAAATATATCTTTTTACCTTGCTTCAACAACTTTTGAGAAGGAGTTTAACAAGAAATGAAAATAAATTCCAAACCACGCCATACTTGTCATTATCAAAGTCGCGTGATAAATTTAATGTATGACGTTTGGACCAGCTACAACTGGCAGGTTATGGCATTTTAGTATGCATGCATGTTTTCTTTTTCACTGTTTAACTTACCAATGCTTGTCATTCCGGTTGAGGCCTTATCTGTAAATAAAATGTGATCAGTATTAACTCCATGTTTTACAAAATTCTTCACGGTGTCTTCACCGAATTGATCGCGTCCAAGCATTGCCACCATGGCAGTTCGGGCCCCAAGTTTTGCAGCCATTACGCATTGATTTGCTGCTTTTCCACCAAAATCGATCTTAAACCCATCGCCTCGAATAGTTTCGCCAGGCTTTGGTATTCGTGATACATAGCACAGCATGTCAACGAAAGACGAACCAACCACAACTACATCAAATTTCTTGTCCATAGTCTTGTTACCTACATCATGAACCGCTCTTCTCAAAATGCGACTCGTAGTCTGCCTGGGACGAGGTACAAATAATTGTAGCACGCGTGTAACAAACCTCATTCCCCAGAGATATTAAATCAAATTAAAACTGAACAATGTAACTCGATAAACAAATATAACTTTAAAAACTAAGAAACATAATCTAATTTCAAAATGGTACGCAGTTTAAAGCTCTCTGTATTCGGAAGCAAGCGAATCGAAGTCAGCAAACGACACAAATTTCGGAAGTATTGTGATGCCACTTCAGGCATTTAAAATGCAAATACACATGACATAGCTTGTTTGAACAAGAACTAATGAAAAGTGAGTTAAAATTCACATTGAGGCAAGGGGTGTGGTAAATAATTTGAAACCCAGGATATCGGGTGGCCTCGAATGGATGCCTGTTTTTTGTTTATTTATTTTTTTTCTCCAAAAATACCCAAAAAATCTCAAAGTGCGTGACCATCTCCGTCCGGCGGCAAAGTGTTCCTGACCGACTCCTCCCCAGAAGTTTTAAATTGCTCTGGGATTGAGCTGACCGCTGACCGTTAAGGCTCGACTTGGTCGATCTTATGGACACATGTCTTTGGGCTCCAATCAAAATGTTTAGGATTTGAAGTCTTTTGTTAGGAATATTTTTAATTACTTGATATATTAAAAGGGCTTTCACTCGTTCTTTTTTGTAATCGTTTATAAAAAGATGAGAAATCCATTTGCTATTATGTGAAATAAAGGGGAAAGGAATGGAAATGGTCACAAGTACAGCTCAACATAGCCTGAATGATGGTCGACAAATTCTTAAATCCAGGAATGGCTCCTCACGAGTTCTCACTCATTACATTGAGGGATTTATCATTCAAGAGAGCAACTTTCCATTCACGGTAAATCGACATTTTGGCTGTCATAACTTTTAATATTGTGCGGTCTATTTGTCAATTGATTGAGACCTTTTTGTGGAAATTTTTGAATAGTCTTTAAGATACCAGAGAGTGTATTTTTTTAAAAAAAATAACCCAGATGTTGAGCAGGGTTTCATACACAACTCAAATAACTTTTTAATAATATTTGTATGACTCTTTCTTGTTGATTTTTAATTGAAATGTCTGCCAGTAGTTTTTAGATGGAGAGCAATCTCTAGGATGGAGATATTAATATTATCACAAATATTATCATTATTTACTCACCTTATACTTTGAAATTTAATTTTAGTTATTTTTAGAATACATAGTTTAGAGATTCAAAATTAAAATTTATATGGATCATCACTATAATAAGTGCTACCATTTGAACTGGCCAGCAAAGGGCTGCATGATAATTGAAATACAATCAAAATAAATTTTAATAACCTTGAGATGTTGTACGTAATCACTGATGCTCTTTAAATATTCAACAAATATCAAATAATGAATATTAATTTTATAGTTGTCCTTTCATCTCTAGTATCTGGTATCTCTTGGTTGCCCCATAAACCACAAAATTTCTTCAAGCCCCATGTTTTTGTGTTTCCTTTACCATTCTGTATTTTCTTAGATTAAAATAGTACCAAAATAAATGATGTTAACAATTTATGTTAAATTGAAGATGCAAAACAATATAAATCTGTAATGGTAAAGGAAAGAGATTGACTCATCTGCACTCAGATACCAAAAACTAGAATTTTTTTTGTGTTTACTGTTGATGCTTGATCATTGTCTTAGTCAGGTGATGAGGAACCAGAAGTCATTCAAAATGGTGCAATGCCAGATGACCTTAATGGGATTATAATGGATTTGGACTTGTTTGATGGTTGGTACAGTATATATGATATATGTATCTTTTTAAACTAGATAGTTTTAAACTTTAATTGGTCTGAACCAGGGCTTTCAAGATAAGCTGGTGATTGCTGTAGATTCACTGGGTACTTTGATCTTCACCGACGGTTATTTCTCATCAGTTAACTACTGATCAAAGCAGAATTTTACTAAACATGGCCTGTTTTAGTAGATAATTCTTCTTTTTTGGATCAATAAACTAGTTGTTTTTAACTGCAAATGATTCTGTATCCTCAGTCTTGAAAAAAGTGAAAATATTTGCTTGGTTCAGTGTTTGTTTTCATATCTTGTCATATTCTTAAAGCAATTAGAAAAAAAGAATGACAACAGAATCCCCTCCACTCTCCTAGAATGTTTAAGATTCTAATTAAAATAGATATATCCACTTTTGGACAGCAGCCTACTTGAAAAAATTTTGAAAGTCCTGCTGAACCCAGTTATAACAATACATTGTGTTATGCCCTGTTAGAAAGAAAGTTTAAAACTAATTGGATACCAATTCTGTCCATCTTGTGTAACCTCAAGAAAAATTAAAAAAAAACAACAGTGCTGACAAAAGTCCATCATGTGGTGTTCATAAGAAAAGTGTTTAGTATTATTGCATTCGACGAAGGAGAACGCATACTAATGTCGGTGTTGCTTGCAGTCTCAAAAGCCAGAATCTATTTGGGTCGATTTGGTACGGCGGACCGGTTAAGCCTTGACTTCATGAGGCCGGAGGGATTGGTGACTAATATGGATCATATTGCGTCGACGTCAGTAAATGTGCCTCTTTCGTGTTGGATTCTGTGACAGTGACAAACATGTCGAACACATTTCACTAATCTATGATTACTTCTAGTATTAAATACTTGTTTTCTGTTTTAATTTGTGGTGTTTACTCAAAGGTAGTGTTTTAATTAGAAAAAAGGCAATACATATTATTTATTCAGCATTAATTTAGCCAAAACCATACTGTAAATCAAGGTTCATGATTATGTTTGCATAATTTTTGTCCCCACAGTGTACTGAGAAGCTTTTTATTGAAGGTTTTTTGGTAGGGATCAAAGGTGGCATTTTTTTCGGTTGCTAGACAGTGTTCCTAGCTTTAACTTTTTTAATTAATAGGCACACCATGAAAAGTGTGAGCGTAAAGCTCAAGCACATTGGTGCATGGCTGAAGCACATTAACCGCCGCCTTGTTAGCCTAGTTGGTAAGGTGCTAGTCTGTCGAGCGGGAGGCTCGGGTTCGATTCCCGACCGGACCAACACTTAGGGTCTTAAAATAATTGAAGAGAAGGTGCTGCACTTGCTCTAACATCTGCAAATGGTTATACTTTCACGTCTTCTCGGATAAGGACGTTAAACCATAGGCCCTCGGAGACTTCTGTGTTTATGTGTGTATTTGTCTGTCACGTGAAAAAGTCTCCATCCACCTTCGAGTGGTAAAGATGGTGTCCCCAATTAGTAGGCCTTTGTGGCCGGCTAGAATGACTTGACACCTAAATAAAGTCATTATTATTATTATTATTACATTTGTGCATAGCTGAAATACTTAATAACTATTCTTGGTTTGCATGTGGTGACGTCATGTCCGGAGTTCACATTTACTGTCAACCATCTTTGTGTACAGGAAGCTCATTATTATATGTCAAATCACCAACGTGTGTCAGTATTTTGGTTTAAATAATGCTATGTCAAGTGTTATTGTAAATGATTCTAGTGAAAACCAAAAGTTCTTGATAAGCCACCGATCATTGTATCATTGTATTTAGAATTAGCGAATGCTGTTGCTTTTTTGTCTCTGTTGTCAAGGAAAGCTGTACATAAAGATGGCAGACTGTAACCGTTGTTTAGGCACGTCATGTGACTGAAAACCAAGAATAGATGTTAACCTAGAACCTCTGAATGCCTTCCAACTGATGGCACTGAAAAAGAAGTTCAACTGAAACAAATTGCTTTGTAGCTTAACCCTTTCATCAACAGGCAATTTATCAAGGTCTAACTTCTCCTTACATAACTCAAGCAAAATAGTGTAACTTGTAATGAGAAACTTGGAATTGATCAAGTGGAATAAGCTGTGGGAGTTGAAAAGCGAAATTCTCCCAAACTACTTCTACAGAACATATGGAACTCAGTTGGGAGAATTTGCCAACACGCCATTTGTCGTGTTTGGGGCTTAAAGGGTTAACAGCAGACAGTGCTGTTCCTTTCTTCTCATGTTAAATTAGAACAATTTTGTGTCACTGTGCCACTAATTTGCATGATTGAAAATAATGTCCCAAGATTGAAATGACACGCAGCAGATCTAGCAACTGTCAAAATTGTGATTTTTGTGGTATCTTAGGTAACCCAATCTGAGTTATACCTTAAAGGAAGTGGGATGGAGAGAGAGAGAATTCGGCCATATTGTGTTAAAGATCAGAGATGTTAAAATTTTGAACATCTCTTAGATATTCACCAGAGCAATTGCCTGATTTTTTTGCCAGTATTTCCAATTTAGAAAGGTATGCTAAGTGAAAAGGTTTTGCAGTGCTTACACAACCATTTATATGCTAAACACTATAATATGCTTTGCCTCATTTTGGTTTTGGAAATAAGCAACCGACAACAGCATTTTTGTTTACTTGAACATTACTTTTGAATAATAATTATTAATTATTACATTTTATCTATAAATTTATACAGTTTTAGTGCTTTATGTATTGTCAATGTAAAAAAGATTAAATAGCGAAAAAAAATGTCAGTTCAATTAATACATGATTTTGCAAACATCTTTTGTAGCAGACAGTCACTCCAGTAATGACGAAAGCTTTAATGATGTTTTCATGGATGAGCCAACAGTAGGACACTGTGAACAATGTGGGAGGGTCACAGAGATTCATCAGTATCGTGGACCTCGAAGATTTTGCTCGACATCCTGTGCTAGACGGTACAGTGTTAGCTGCTCTAGGAAGATGATTGCATTCCGTGAAAGAATGAAAGGACAAGGACGCTATCACAGCTCTAGTCACCTCCAGAGTGTTTCTGCTCCATCACATAGAAAAATTGCTTATTCCTCCTCAGTAGTAAGTTCAGCTGCCATTTTTTTTTGACTTTTTGATTTTCATAAAAAGTGACTTAAATTTCATAGACTTTTACCATATTGCTCACTTACTTATGTTGGCTGTCTGGAGCATATAGAACATCAACTGGGAATCTCCAACCCACTTGATTTTGTGCCTTCTTGCTGACACTTTCCCTTGCCATTCCAATTTTTCAACTCTGTTTCTGTATCCTCAAGCTGTTTCTTTGCTGCCCCCTTTTCCGTTTTCCCCGAAGGGACACCACCTTATCATGTTGGGGTTGTTTACAACATGTTCTAGATACCCCAACAGCTAAGTCTTTGATAGTCTAGTATTTCTGATAGGGCCACCTATAGCTTATTCATTAGTTAATCTGCAGTTATTGCACTTCACAGTTTTGAGGAAGGAGTTAAAATTAGTTGATTCTGACAATGTAAAAATTATATTTCCTCAAAGGTCTTTGAACATCAACCACTAATGGTTGATGCTGCAGTTCAAGTCAGTGATTTAGGTAAGGCTTTGCAGTTGATTGTGTATTTCTTTCTTACTGATATTTTAGTGTTTGTGGTAGAGAATTGTGCTGATTACATACCAAGAGCCTGGGGAACAGTCTTTGTAAGATCTAAATTGATTTAATTCTTGAAATAGCCATTTAGCAACCCTAACTTCCCTTTTAAGGCAGCTTGACTCCCCTACTCCACTATTCTAACTTCCCAACTCTGCCATCATGACTCCCCTATTTTGCAATCCTGATTCCCCCACTCAGCTGTTCTTACTCTCCAAGTCAGTCATCCTGATTTCCCTACTCAGCCTCCTGATTTTAAGCCCCTTTTTTCTATTCTGATTCACCTACCCAAGCCCTCATGACTCACCTACCCAGCAATCTTAAATTCCTCTAGTTGGCCATCCTCACTCATCTATTTGGCAATCCTGACACTCCCACTCAGTCATCCTGACTAATATTATACTCTGCCACCCTGATCCATCTCTGGGATCCTGATGTCCCTTCTCAGCCATCACCAGATTCCTATTGGGCCATCCTGACTTTTCTATACAGCCATCCTGACTCACCTACTCAGTCAGCCTGACTCCCGAGTTACAGCCTTCCTGATTCTTTTAATCAGTAGCCTTGACTCTTCTACTGGCAGTACTGATCCCCTAATAGGCCATCTTTTCATCCTATGCATCCATTCGGACTCCCCTTATTGGACATTTTGATTCCCCTAATTGGTCATCGTCACTAAAAATTTGATTATAGGTTGCTTTTAACTCCTCACTTCAATAACAAGCAAAACATTTAAAAAGTGATTAATCACCAAGGAGGAGAGGGGGGAAGACTGAATATGCAAAAAAAGAAAAGTCAAGCCATAATTACTGGGTTGCCTGTGGCAGACAAGTCTTAATTAAAATAGGGCTGTTTTTTTTTGGCCATAAAAATTAGTCAGAAATTGGAATTCTTGTGCAAGAATCCTAATATGGGAACAAGTACAAAATATGGTTTGAATTGCTCTTTTTTACGGAACTGAAACAATATGGTGAAAATTAAAATTGTAGTAGCTGCTATTGTTACTTAGTTTCTTTTGTATCGAGATTTTACAGACGTTTTATTAGCTCTTGTCTTTTCTTCAATTCGTTTCAAGACACCAGGGCTGGGTTGTTCAAAAGCTTGTTAACTTTAACCCTGGGTTAAGGTAAAATTTAAACAGTAATTTCTTTACAATGAAAGGTTTTCTTTGCTCATGATCACTGCTCAGAATCTCCAACACTAAAAACAAGTGAACCCCAAAATTCAAAGTCAAGTCAGTTTATGGATTGTAAGAAACGCAAGCATGGATTAAAAACTTAACCCTGGGTTAGTGCTAATCGGCCTTTGAACAACCAGGCAAATTTATTCGAAGACCTACTCAATGAGCTGTTCAAGACAAATAAGATTTTTTTTAGATTTATATTTGCATTTGATTAGCTTAGTTTTGTGAATTTGTTTACCCTGTCTTTACTTACTTTAATCCTCTATTATGATGACCAAGCCATTTATACCTCTGGCTTAGGCTTTTCTTGTAAAATCTGTTGATTCTGTATAGGACAAAATACAGTATTGATTGATTACACCACGAACTGTGCTTGGCGGAAACGTAGTGTTTGAAATAATTTATGCGCTGTCGATGAAAATCTTGTCTCAAAAAATAATGTCATCTGTGTAGTATTTACAAACAAAAGTAAAAATTATTTGTAAACTTGTACGAACTTATAAACGCACGTTGGGCTTTAATGCAGCGAAATCAAAGTCACAGATGCGAGACTGACTGGATGTTTTTTTTTACAAGTTGTCCCAAGACACGATCTCTGCCGGCTTTGTCTGGCGAACGATTCTACCAAAATCTTAAAATTTTGTATTTAATTGCTTGAAGGTTTAAGGCGATTGAGCTTTTTAGCACCTAAAATTTATCCTTTTACATCTAAGAGCAACGAAATGACATGACTTGTCTCGTAATTTTGGTTGCTGTGCGCGATAACATAGTTTGTTGCAGAATTGTTTCTTAAAAACAAAGCCATTCAGAAACCACTATTCAATCTGGTGATTGAACATAAAAAAAGTTTTTAAAGGGTCTTCATTGCTGCTTGAAGACTTTTATTCGTTTTTATTTGTTAAAACAATTGTTACTAAAGCCAATTATTCAAATAACTTGTTCAGTTTAAAGCATATATGCCGTAATTGTATGGTATTAAAATAAAGTAATTCTCAAAACTTCAAACTTAAGATTCATGCTTTTTGAGCGATTTGAGAAGAATAAATAGTACAATTTCAAATTAATGACAAAAAGTGGATACTTTGGAGAATGGCAAACGATAGTATATGTTACTTATTTTGAAATTCAGCAATAAAATTGCATCTTCAAATTTAATGACTTTTTACTGTTAGATGGGCTAGTCCTATATTTAGTATTTTAAATCTAAGTGTAAAAAGTCATTCGAATAGTTTTTATCTGTCTTGTGCATTCTGATCTAATGTCTCTAACTCTAAATCGATGCAAAAGCGCAAGGCAACCCAGTGTCGCTTTCTGAAAAACAATTGCACGCCTTGCTTACTAGCAAAATACGCGGGAAATAGGAATCCATCAACACAAAAAAACTACACAAAGATATTGGTTTTCGTGTTTCTCTGCTAAATATGCCTATGAGATGTGCTGTGGTCATCTCTTATTTAAAACTTGTCTGCAGCAAGCTCTAATGACCAAACATTCAAACAAAGAGCAGTAAACATGACTGTTCATAGTTCCCATGCCTCCCCATACGTGCGCCTTTTTGCTTGAAAATAGTCACTTTAAGCCGTTATAACTGCGAAACTAAAAGTCTAAAGCAAAATCTAATCTAGAACTTTTTTTGCTCTATCCGAATCAGTATAAACCAATTTGGTGTGACAGGAACTATAAAAGAACTGTGCCCTAGCTTGTGTTTGTCAAATGAAAAATTAAATACGGTTTTCTTGCTCGTTGAACATGGTTGTAAAAATGTCATTATGTGTTTCCAAGTTACTGAACTCACTTTGAAAGATGTTTCATAACGAAACGTGAGACAGCGTTGCCTTGACGCTTAAGAATGCACTGTAGTAATGCGGGAAAAATGAAACTCAAAATCTCCGTGGGGCAATTGATTTTGCGCATGCGTTTTTGTATTTAAATCCTTGATCTATGTTAGTCGTGGCTCATTTTCTCATTCAAGGGTAAATTATAGCTCAGTATTTTGAAATGGGAAACGACGATTCCAAACCTGTCAAAAAACAGGAAAACGAACAAAATTGCAACGCAGATAACAAGTTAGCAGACGTGGGTCTGAAGTTTGGTCGAGTTGGTGCCGATCACTCGAACATAAAAAGCACTTCGGAGATTTATAAAGAAAATAATCAGAAAGGTAGCGCAAACTTAGACTTTTTTTTCTTTTTTCCTTTATACTTATATATAAAAGTCGATAGTGCGGTCTCTTTTGGTCATAATAGATAGATCATTTTCAGTTTTGTAATTAGTTGCTAGTTTTAAACTTATATCGATATTTGTTGCAAAAGTGTTCTTTATATCAACAAGATTTTTAAAATATTTGCATATTATTTACATCATGGAGTCATGGACACAGATTTATTCGCGATTTTGACAGCTAAAAGATGTTATTTTTTCATTATCTCATAAGACTGAGGGCACTTTTTTTTGCTTAAAACATTGAGTTGTTTTGTTTAGGAAAACGATCATGTTTCATTCTTAGTAGCAACAAAGCTAGTGTTTAGAAAAAAAGAAGGAATCAAGTTTTAAGCATTGGTTTTCAATAATATTTTTTTTCAGTTCAAGATTCGTACTCAAGAAACAGTCCTGATTGGTGCTTAAAAGTAAAAGATGGATTCAGATTCATGATTAGTTACACTTTAAAAATTTCTTCGCTTTTAAAAATTAACTGGTGAAACAAGACAAGTCGTATTGAGTTTAAAGCCTGATCTTTTTTTCTTTTTTTGGCTTCATTCGACTACTTTTGTTCATCAAAAATTTTGCCCTATTCTTGTAAAGAAAAAATATTCTTGTAGCTTTTGCGTAAAGTTTTATATTTCTGAGCTCCTTTTGCAATTTATTCCGTTTCCAACAAATTTTCTTTCTACATTTACATGGATGCAAATTCATTGTTCGGAAAACTTTTTGTTTACCTTTCTTAAAAGGTCTACTTTTCTGTTATGAATATTCTAAATACTTATCAAATGTGATAAAGTAAGTTATTTCCTCACCGAAGAGGCATCTGAACTTGAATTTGTCTTATATCATAAATTAAAATGGTTCTTTGCACTTTTGTTGCTTGTGGTGGGAGCATTTGAAGTGTCAAAAATTGTCAAGTTTTTTATTTTGTTTTCTAATTTGGGAACACTGGTTTGAATTTCGATGAAGCGTGCTTTGTTTAAAAGGGTTTTCATTTGTAATTATAAAATTTCTTTCGTTAGCGCGAAGGACAACAGCATTTATAAAACACGTTATTTTAAGCAGACCAGACAATAAAGTTCAAAGATTCAAAAGCATTCTTCAAAGAGTTTTTAAAACTGAAATGTGAAGTTTAAAAAAGTACAAACCATAATTAAAAAAATCCTTGAACTTGTCATGTTACAACAAGGTAGCATGCATCATGCAATTAAATCATCTATGCATTGAGTATAAAAATAGAATTTAACTGTGAAGCAACGAAATTCGGAAGTGAAAAGCGCAAATTATTAGTTCCATCAGCAAACTGTACTCTAAAAGCTAAAGTAAGCTTATGCAGACTATATAGTATATTCTATAACTTTGGCTACCGCGAGTACACATCTTTTGATTTGTTAGAAAATGCGTAATAATGTGTTTTTACTGGGTTTTTTATGAAGACGCATAGAGAAGTGCGCCATTTCTGGTGGAAACAAAACTCTGTTATGGAAATTCATCTTTTTCGTTTGTGTCTTTAGGCGTACAATGGAACAAATGGTTGATATGTTAACGAGATACCTGGCGGCTTTTTATTTTTTGCAAGTATTTTTAAAACACTTAAATAGGATACTTTAAAAGATCATCGAGTCGAAAACATGCATCTGTTTTGAAAGTGCGCATTACAAAATTTTAAGTTAGCGGCCTGTTAGATAATAATGACGTAGTGCTATTTGTCTAGATAAAACTGAAAAGTTCAAACATAGCAAAGCGCGATTACGGTTACTGGTGTTACGAGATAAATCATACATCGTTTATTGTTCGAAACTTACGGTTGCACGTTTGCTAGCTGCAAGAGAAATTATATACGGGGTATATTTGTAGTGTCGCTTGCCCGTCGGGGCAATCTAATTTTTCCATTTCTACTTATGTGCAACATGTATTGTGAAATAATTTTAGCAAATCTTCGAATTTCAGATGGAAATATTCAGTTCGACCCGTTTATTAGTCCAAATTTGAATACGATCGGTTACAGCAAAAAACGAACCGTTGCTGGCTTTCTTAATTCTACATGTCGAATTAACAGCGGCTTAAAGTAACCAACATGCTTGCTGAGTAAAGTGTATTATAAAGAAAAGGTGTCATACTGTAAATTAACGAACAAACTACCGTTTGGATAGTTGCGTTTTTTACCACAATGTAGCTTTTTTTTGATACTTGATACTACATTCAGGTCACCTTATGGTTATCACTTGCGCTTATGTCGGCGGCGTGGTTGGCGCAGTTGGTAAGATCTATGCCTTCCAACCACAAGGTCCCAGATTGATTCCTCGGCTCTGCCAAGATTTGAACATTTTTGTGACCTTCTTTTCCGCCAAAGCTTACTCAGCTTTCCAACTTTACGAGGTCGGTAAATGAGTACCAGTTTCGGCTGTGAGCTAACCTGCGATGGATTAGTGTCCCGTCCAGAGGAAGTCAAGGACTCTCATCCGCTTAACACTACAGGAACTGGAGATAAGCGCTGGCCCCATGGGCCACTTAGCGCGGAAAAAAATTTAGATTTATGTTTATTACACTTATTTTCTTTTTATAAGAAAGTAGCTTACATAAGAAAGTCAGTATTCAGATCACCAAAAACTTAAGAAAGTTCAGTACTAGATTTTTCAAGCTTAAGAAAGTGCGCAATTATGGATTTTCAAAAATTTATCGTGGTTCGCCTGAAACATCCACTTACAGAGGTTCGAGATTGTTGAGAAAGTTTGAGTACCAAGGTCATTTTTTATTTTCTTATAAAAAAATACGTGTACGGCCCGATTTCAAATCCTGGGTTTCACACATGGGATAATCTGAGTTCAAGAGGCCTGTTTCCCCAATCTTGACACCAGCTTGTATCTTTTTAGGTTGTTCTATGAGGATCACAAGTATTGATTGCATATGCTTGATGGTATAAGGTTTTCGCAGCCACTAAAATTAGTTGCGAGCATTAACCATATATAAGTGAGCCTGTTGTTAGCAGCCATGAACACTGTTTTGGCCTTTTGGGGTCTCGACAATAGATTAGAACATAGGGCTAACTTCAAAATTCTTCGTTCCAAATCAATTCATTATGTAAACTTGATTTGAATTTAAATTAACCCTTTTTATTGTTTTTGCTTGTTCAAAAAGAGAATTGTTTTGTGCCGTTGAAGAAATTTCAAAGTGTTATGAGACTGCAGTTTTGTTTTCATAAATTTTAAATGAGGGTCACAAAAGAACTTTGAAGAGTTGCTATAGAAAAAGGGATTTGTCGAAACCTATATTCATAAAATTTCTCGCAATTTTTTTTAAGCTTTATTTTTAATTAGCATTTGAGTATTTTCTTTTTAAAGGCATTTAAAGTAACTGTGAAGGGTTTTATATGTTGATGAATGTGCTAGCTACTATCATAAATTAAATAAAGATTGAATGCTTATCGTGTGACAAATAATCCTTGAAAAAATGTCAGTTGTCTTTGAGATTTCATTGAACTTTCTTTCGAAAATGTTTGTTCGAGCCATGACACCGCTAGCCCCGTAAGCAGATTCGTAATTTAAAAGTAAAGGAGAAAAAGTCCAGGGGGGAGTAGAAAGAGATGAAAGCGGTGAGTAGAGATGATGCTTTAGCGGCTTGGTTGGTGCAGGTGGTACGATGTCTGCCTTCCAACCACAAGGCTCCAGGTTCGATCCACGGCTCTGCCGAGATTTGAAAATTTGTGAGCTTCTTTGCCGCCAAGGCGTACCCAGCTTTCCATCCTTACGAGGTCGGTAAATGAGTACCAGCTTTGACAGGAAACTAACCTGCGATGGATTAGTGTACCGTGCAGGGGTAGTTAGAGACCCTCATCCTCTTAACACTGCAGAAGCCAGAGAAAAGCGCCTGCCTCATGGGCCACTGGCTCGTAAAAGAATTTAGCTTTAGTTTTTGGGTCGTTACAAATGGAAAGAAGCCATCAGGATAGCAAATGGTGCCTCTTTTTTTGTATGAACCATGTTCTTATTTATTCTGAAAATGTTACTTTTCTCATCTAATTAAACTATTCAGTATATTTTTATTAATTTATTGTAGTTGTTTTTTTTGTTGTCGTTTTTTGTTATGTTGTAATAGGACCTTACCAGTTGATGTATTTAACGTAGCATTAAGGAAGCACGTGGGCACTTATAACAAAAACCAGTTTCGTTATTGACTTTTTTAGTGACGTTTCTCGGTGCTAAGCAAATGCACATGTTCTTTTGTCTTAGTATTCGTAGATGAAAATGAATTTTAATTTTTCCCTTCGCTTGATTCACAATTTTTATTGGGGCTGTGTGAAATGCCGAGAAAGAAAATTTGACGAAGTGGGCGAATCTTTCTGCTTTTTAGTGTACTTTTCTCATTGTTTTAATTTTGATTTATTTAGGTGGGCTAAAATTCAGAGAGTTTTATTCGTCAAGTTGTTTGATTTGCATTTTTGATGTTCGTGAATAGCGAGAAGTGGTAATTTGTCAAAAGATTAATTTTTACTGCGATTAGTAAATATAGCGCAGAATATCTCCATTTTTCATACGCAATTTATTTTTCTTTTGGTGCAAGATGTTGCTCGGTATGTTTTGTCGTTTATAAGTTTTAATTTCATGGTTGTTACTTTTTCGACAGATGCTATTCATAGTATGAGTTTCGATTGGAGTCGCAATGACGTGGAGCCATTGTGGATTTATGAAAACGTCGAAGCAGCCAAATGGAGCGTCCAACAAGTTGCTGAATTCATCAGGTAAAATATTCTTTACATTTTAAAAAATACTTTGCTTTGTGAAATAATTGTGTTGGTGAACAATTTATGCGTTAATTTTGAATTAAAACTTTAATAGAAGTTGAATTGGCAAGATTTTGAAAAGCGCCATTCCTGTGTTACTCTGCCAGGGGAATTTTTTTTTTTTGTCGTCATTTCTTCTTCTCTTTTTGTTTTATTTCAAAGAAGTATTATAAGGATTACTTTTTTTACTAGCGAATCAGCAATTTGACGGATAATGTCCCAAATAACTTGAGGTTGTGAAATTGGTGTGTTTATGGCAATCCCTCGCAAAACAAAATAATTTCAATTTACCAGTGGTCATTAAAAGTCATTCTGTGTTTTTTTTCAGCTCTTTACAAGATCGCGTTAACTTGATTAAATTCTTTAAATAGCTTTAAAGTCATATCCAAGTTTTTTGAACGCATAAACACATAATTGCACACTTTTACTATACTACTAGAAGTAATCAGAGATTAATGAAGTGACTTTTGAAAGTATAAGCAACTTAAAACACTTGTGCAATACAGCAATACTGGACATGCGTGCGCATGATGTCATAGCTAGTTATAAATTCAAAATGGCGCTGATTTGGAACAAAAATGTGATGAACGGCAACGCCCAACCAAGAATCTCGATCTTGCTTGCTTGTACAGCTTGGTAACCCTACAAATGACCACAGGCAACCCAACTCTGTGAGATTAGGATTCCGTTCTCCTTCCGTCGAACGTAATTAAACTCTCTTTTATCATAACTGTAAAGTAAGAACGACCTGGTCGAGAATATTGTGAATAATACATTAACGCTCTGTGAAACAAATTTGATTTTTGAAATTTCGTTCACGATAAGCGTCACAAACAAGTGAGAGGTTTTTAACTGGAGAAGATTTAATTCAAATCGTAAAAAAAATCCATTTTGAAAATGCTACAATTAATGTGAAGTAAAGTTTTCGTAGAGCAGATACTAAGAAGAAAAATAAATAATAATATCAAAAAATAACCTTTTTATATAGCGCTTATTCTTGTATAAGCTCTAAGCGCTTTACAATCAAATACAAGCCACAAACAGTAGAGGGTCTTAGAAAGTCCGCTACAGTGGTTCATATAGTTAAATAACAAGAAACTTCCTCAGTGAAATGGACAGACCACAACACCGGGATCACTACCCTGATCTTTTCCGATAAGTATGTGGGTTCTTTTAAGTCCCCCACACAGAAAAACTGGGCCTACGGTTTAACGTCCTTACCTTACTTGTATTAAAATTCGCGCAGTACTAGAATTCGCGCAGCGCTGAGTGCGCGAATTTTAGTACTGCGCGAAATATAATCCGCGCGAAAAGCTTTGTAGTGTAATATGAGACATTCATTGTTAGTTATGCAAATCAGTTGTTTTATTAACGCATATACACATTGACATATGTT
>JAOEHV020005980.1:13871-34261 GCA_025447995.2 Isaurus tuberculatus | reverse complement strand
TCGACTCGTTGCGGGTCGACGTGACGGTTCGCGCGTAATCTCCCCCATGAAAATTTTCAAATGTTGACAGGTATGTAATTTATTATAGAAAGTATGTCTTTTTTAGCATGAGATTACATAAAAATGTGTGAGATTTGCTGACGCAGTGAAAAACTAAAGGACAAAACTTTGTCTAAAAATTATATATTTATCTAATACAACCATTGCAAAACAACCACATTTCATAGCTAATAAATAATCTATTAATTAGCAACTAAAAAGGACAGGCAGGTAGCAAAATTTATTCACCTTAAATCTTTCAAATTTAATAGTCAGACAGAGCCAGAGTCTTACAGGCTGATGAGAGCTGTTTTGCTGTAGTAAAATGTCAGGCTTTACAAGTATTTCCAGCCCCCAAGAAAATGCACTACTACCATGTTGGTAGCTTGTAATTATTTTTTCTGCCTGCCCCACTAAAGAGTTACACTTCTACTTTATTTTTTATTACCTGACATATTTATTAATTGACAGGTATAACAGCCTGACTGAACTAGAAATTATCCAATCTTCATTTCGTAAGAGATATGATCATGGCTATTTCTACTTCCGAGACCGAGAGCATATTGAAGACAAACTTAAAGGATTACCATCAGGTGAACAAGATGATATCCGGGCCAAGTTCAAGAGTGAGAGTTATTACTGTTTGAGAAAAATGAAAGAGCTAAAACAACAAATCATTGATACAGGTTTGGTTAATTTTTAAAAAAAAACAGTTGTATATATTGTGGACAATACTAAGTTACAACAACAAAGCATTTAAAATCTAAAAGTCACTAAGTATGAAAGGAGGTCAGGTATGAATAAAGATGGTGGCAAGAGAACCACAGTATGTTTTCGAAAGACTACATTATAAACTATTAAAGTGGTTTTTCATAAAACTATTGAATAAAACTGAATTGTTTTAGCCAGTTTTCTGTTTTTTGAGGTTAAAAACTTTTCAAATCAATCAATCAAATCCTTTTTACGTCAAGTTCCACTGATCGCGGGTCAGACGGCCCATGGTCATATGTCTCCACCGCTTCCTATCTTTCGCGTCTCCTGGTGTCAGTTGCGATTCCCTGAGATCCTCAGACAGGACCTCCCGCCATGTCTTCCGTGGCCATCCACGGGGCCTATGTCCTTCTACACCCATCTTGCATACATTTATATAATTAATACATATTGTATTAATTATTGTAACCCCAATTCTCAGATGTCTGAGTACTAGAAAGCTTCATAACGCTCATTTTGGTTCTCAGGGAGATGATTTAACGGCCTTTCAAATCCTCAATCACCCCTTCTAGGTCTACTTTTTATTGTGCTAGCAAAACTAAACTCACAAAAGTTTTGAATTATAGTTCTGTTTTAAGTGATTTTTAGGGAAATCAGTACTGGTTTAAAATACCCTCCACCTTTACCATCATGAAACATAGCATATAAACAGCAGTGTGCCAGTTTCAGATTTTTGCATTAGCCCCATAAAAAAAATTGAAAATGATTTAGAAGATCTAGATTTTGAGAAATGAAAATAGATGCAGTGTGACAAATTAAAACCCCCTCTCCATAATCCTTCAGAATTCCAGGTCCATTGGGTGATCCTGGACTGATAGGTGTTCAAGAGCAAATTCAATACTTTAAGTTACAAAAGTGCTATTAAATATTGTGTTATTCCCATTCAGGACATTTCCCTTTGCTCATATGGCTCCAGGAAATTTACTATTTTACCTGGTTTTCATGTCTGTTCACTACATAAAATCTGTGGCAATCACAGCAACTTTAGTTTATACCTTGTCTTTGATGGTATTGCTGTTGTTTGATTGGCAGATCTCCCAGTCAGACATTTTAGAACTCTTGATGAGCTGGGTGAGCTAGTTTACAGTGATTGGATGAGTATCATCGAAAATCTCTACCCACCAATCTCCTCCTCCATTTTCAGAAGCACAAACAGTGAGGATTATCGTGAATGGGCAGCTAATGAAATGTTTGCTGAAACTAGACGGAAGGTTAGAGAGTCCCTGCACTTTATGAACTCGATCATCTCATCATCATCATCATCTTTTTTATGATCGTTATCGTCATCATCGTCGTCGTTGACGTTATCATCATCATCATTATCACCGTCATTATTATCTTTCATTATCTTTCTACAAGCAGTGAGAATCATTGTGAATTGGCCGCTCATGAAATATTTGCTGAAACTAGACGAAAGTTTAGAGATTTTTTGCATTTTTTTAATTCAGTCATCTCATCATCATCATTATCGTGATCATCATGAACAACATCGTGATCATCATCAGTATCATCATGATCATGAACCACTGCAGGGTGCGAAATTAACATTGATTAGCCGGCTTTTACCGGCTACTTTGACTGTTGGCCAGTAAAAATATCTCAAAAACACATAGTGTAACCGGCCCGATAGCTCTTTTTAAAATCAAAAAATATATCCGATTCGGGAAAATATATCCGGATTGACCGGCTGAAGATTTTCTTAATTTCGCACCCTACACTGTCTTGTGGGCTTGGGGATTTTTCTTTGTCAATTATGCTGAACCATTTCTCCTTTGTTAGATGTATTCCACCTGGCTAGCCTTTGGAATTTTTTTAAATACTCAAGATGCTCGACCTGGATAAATGGATAGCCTACAATTGGCGTTGCATTTCATATGCCTATGTTTTATATTTGCTGATTTAAAAACAGCTGACTTTGTCAAATCTGCACTCCAAAAGCCCAGTTCCAGTTAACGCTTGATATTGCGCCTTTGTTTTCAATGCAATAATTGTAAAAACTGGATTTTGGTTTGATAAAGTAAATTGAACTTAACTTTTGTTTTTATTAAAGATATTCGTAAAGAATCGGAAGGTCCGAGAGTTTGGTGAAATCTTGACTAACCATGCTGAGGTGGGCCAGAACATTAAGAGAAAGACCAGTGTAACCGTTTCTACAATGATGTTGAGTACATTTATGACTAGTGTGCCTGGAGATGAGAAAGGAATAATACCTCCACTAATGATACTTGAGGGTAGGTGATGATGGTTGTTTGAAATGAAGTCAATCTTAAAGGGATAGTTTTAACTTAAAAGTGTATCCGAGGATTGTTTAAGTTTACCTGAAAACCGCAGAGATCGTTCCATAACTTGATTGCCTATAGTTGCCGACAAAACGCCTTCACAATAAGCCAAGTCTTGTGCGCATTTTATTGCAGCCTAAACAGAAGACATAAACTAGTAACAAGATGAAACTTATAATCCATTACAGAATAATTACTGTGACCAATAAATTTTAAAAACTTTGTATTTGGGGAATTCATTGCATCAAAGAAGCAACGCCCAATGGAAAGATGTTGTTTACGGAGCATAATTACAGAATAACCAGCAACTAACGGTAATTTGTTACTAGGCATTCCTCGTTCTTTAATGTAATACGCGTTAGTTTACTTAGTGCATTGTTGCATGGTACTCCTGAATGTACAAGAGTGTAAAAAGCTTTTAAAATAGTTTAATGTTTACACGAAACCTAGGCAATAAAAACAAAACATATATTGATTCTTAAAATTTCCAAAGCATCGGTACCAATCCATTGCTCTGTAATGCAAAGTATAAATGCTGTGTTTTTTTTTCACTTCTTTTCGTGTTTAGGCGAAAGAGGATGTGGAAAAACAAGTCTTGTTGCAAACTGGATTAAGCATTTCTCATCTTCTTACCCTGAACTGCCGGTCATTCCTCATTTTGTCGGAAGCTCCACCTACAGCTATGACATCATGAACTTCATGCGCCGCTGCACAAGGGAATTACGGCTTCACTTTTTAAACTCTGACTACGACGATCTTATGGAAAACAAAGATTTATGTGATTATAGACGCGTGGTTGAAGCATTCCACGCTGCTTTGTCACTTGGTCCGTGTATTATCCTTATTGACGGTGCGGACGATTTCGGAAGTTCTCCGGATATTCCTATGTTTAAAGCCAAGGAAATGCAATGGCTCCCTGCTCAGATTCCCTCTTTTTGTAGATTTATTATCACAACATCAAAAGCAGACATCACTTTTGAATCTTTAGCTATACGCAAGGACGCTTACGTTATTGAAGTTTCACAGTTGTTTGATTCTTCGGCAAAGAGAAATTTGTTGAGAGAGTATGTTGGAATTGACTCAAAGTTTTTAAATGAGGACTACACTGTAAAAATAACGAGTGCCAAGCTCAGCGAGTTGCCTATATTTTATGTTGCAGTTGCAAGCGAGTTGCATCTTTTGCATAACTACAAGAACGCTGAGCGCCAACTAGATTCTTATGTAAAGGCTACAAGTCTTAGTGAGTTGTGGACGCTAATTTTGCGTCGTTGGGTTCATGACTATGGCTGGCTCATGCCTGCTGCTACACGAGGGCCTGCTTCAATGAAAGCTCAGGTGTCACGTGATCGCACTAATAGTGGCTGGGTGGCAGATGCTCTGAGGCTTTTAGCTGTTTCAAGAAATGGGCTGACTGGAGAAGAGATTCTTGGATCTCTTAAAGCAATGGGTTACGTTGGTAACCACGAAGTAACAACAGCACATTGGACAGTGTTTACTTTGGTTTCACAGTATGTTCTTATCAGTACGTCTGATGGATTGCAAAGCTTTTTCCATCAAAGTTTCCGCACCGGCGTTGAACATGCTCTTCTTAGAGGTCTTACTGTACCCTCACAGGAGCGAATCGTTTCTCCTTATAAAGATCTATGGGAACGACAAAAGTTCCAGTTCCACAATATTTTAGCCAGCTACTTTGTCAAGGTCAAACCTGTTACATCAAGAACAGTGGAAGAGTTACCATGGCAATACAGAATCAGCGGGAATGTGAGTGGCTTATGTAAATGCATATCAAATCCCTCGATTTTTGTAACACTTATGTGTTCACAAAGAGAAGCGAACAAAAAGTTAGACATGCTTTCTTACTGGGAGACTCTGAAGGCTGGATTTCAGAGTCCTGTTGAACTGCTGAAAAAGATGGTTAAAGACTTGCAGGAAAATCTTGAATCCGAGAGCAGTAAAAAGGAAAATGTTGACTCATCTGTTTCTAATGTAGAAGATCTCTCCACTGTTGAAGTGCTGTGTAGTAAGACAGATAAAGATTTCTTCACACAAATGGAAGTTGCTGTCGTTTCGTTTTTCGCTGGCAAGGTCAGTCTGTTTATGCCTCAAGTTTTATCCTTGACTTAAACTTTACTTTATATTCTTTCAAACTTATTTATTATATTTATTCTGCCTTATCAAATGCAATTTGAGATAAGGATACACTAAAACCGTATGGAGGCAGCGTGGTCATAGTTAAAGATGCTAGATTTCAAGGCGGGTGACCCGGAACTAGACAGTATTCCAGAAAAAAAAATAGGATTATGAACATTCTCCAAAGAAACTTAACAGTCGTGTTTCGACGAAAAGGAACAAAGTAAAGAACTTATGTAGTGCTAATACTATACGAAACTTTCTCGGTCGCTTTGGAAAAATACTAACCCTGGGCCTGATAATCTACCGTATACTGACCTCGGGCTCATGCAATATTTTTTATCATTTGTATTCAATTCCAGCTTCTCGCGGAACAAAACGAACACGCGGCCGCTGAGGAGCTGTTACTGATCGCCTACAAGAATGGTTACACCGTTGCATTCGTGAGAGACCTGGACGTAATCGCCAGGCTGCAGGAGACGCTTGGAAATTTGTATTTTAGTTTGTCAATGAATGAAATGGCAGAATATTGGTACCAGGGCGCCATGAAGACAGCCTCCGAGCAAACAAATTTCGGAAACAAGGTAACCCACCTACAGAATGTTATGTCTTTAGAGAGGAAAAGTGGAAGAAATTTGATTTTTTTCATTGCATCACTGCCAAGGCTTTTGACGTTTATCGACAATAGAAAGAAGAAAATAAGTTTTGGTGATTGAGTTTGTTCTGCGATGGCACAAATGGAACAAATTAAAAATGACCTGCTCCCAAAATCTATGGCTTCATTGCTTGCAGGTAAAACCGCTGCACCAGCATCTCAGATGTCATGGGCTCGAAGCAAGTTGAAACCTGAGTTTTTTTCAGGCTTCTCTTAACCGTTACAAAAATAACGTTTACTTAATCGCGAAACAATTTCTTAACGTACTTGCGATTAGCCACGGTACAAGCCAAGTCACAATAAGCGTTGAACACCTTTAGTGGCATTGATGAACCCACTAAAACTAACCTGCTTCCAACTGTTGTATTCTCATAAGAATTGGTAAGAGCACTGTACTGATATTAGGTATTACGCGTGTATAACTGAGATTCTTTCTTAAGCTACTTGCGAGTAACCGCAATACAAGACAAGTCAGAGTAAACATGGTTCCCCTTTTACTGGAGTTGACGGACCCATGAGAATTGACCTGTTGGTTTTGTTTGAAAAAGGATTTTATTCTTTGAAAGGAAATTTTCAATATTTCAATTAAAATACTCAAAAGTTTTGGGTCCATGGGCCAACTGTAAAGGCAAAGACCTATTATAACATCTTCGTTTCTTGTCAATTAGGTTTATCACGAAGCGATGGTTGGTCGTATTCTTAAAAGACTTGCCATTATGTTACTTGGCAACATGAGTTCAGCCCCCTCTCCCTGTGGAGACAAAGCGCGCTCACCAAGGATTGGGCGGCCCAAGACCCTCTCAGGGAAACAAAGTTCCTCGGCACCTTTACGTACCACGAGATCAGGACACGACAAGGTAAACAACGAGGAAATTGGTTCCTTGCTGAAAGAGTCTTTAAGACACATGGACCTGGCCGGCGTTATACCAGGTGAGAAGCGGTAAAGTTTTTCTGACGTCATTGCTTACAATCCTCTTCATTAGCGTACAATGAACAAAGATAAATAAGATTTGAGTTTATAATTTTGAGGAGGCGTGTCAGTCGAGTTTTATGAACTTTGGGTCTAAACATGGTGCTTCTAAGAATATTTAGTGCTCTTAAAATGTCAACAATGCCGAGCGGCAACAGCGTTGCTGAGTGATACGACTACAATGATGACAATGGTAAAAGAGTAACTACGTTGTCAGCATCTATATAGAAGGTAACAAAGCTAACAGCGTCAACGACAACAATATTGACATCAGAGAAAACGATGGTTGGAAAAAAAATGGAAATGAGGAAACCTGAAACTGACAATGACAGTAAGAGTTTATGGCTTGTAATTGCTAAGACGTGAGAAAGACAGCAAGAACGATGCAAATCATGACAGATAAACTGGAAATAGTTTAGAACCCAACGAAAAGAAGATTTACAAAGTATAATAACAAGTATTGGAGGCACACCGGCACTAACGCTACGTTAGTAGCGGGAATTACGCCATAAATCATCCACCCAACAAAAGCTGAAATTTACGGAGACCTTCCATCCATCTCTGTAATCTTAGCCCAAAAAAGAGCAAGATTTGCAGGCCACTGCTTCCGTGCTAAAGATCAAGTGATCTCAGATGTGATTTTATGGAAACTACCCTGCCCCAAGAGGGGAACCAGACCTCTAACTTACCCAGACACCCTGGCTAGGGACACGGGCCTTACTCGGGATGAGCTTGCCCAGGCAGTGGCAAACAAAGCCCTGTGGAGTGAAGTTGTGTCAATTGTCTCGACGGCAGTCGAATGATATATGTATACGCCATAAATAAATTTGAACCTGATTTTAGCAGCCATGGACACCTTTTTTTGGTCTCTTTAGGCCTTTTCAGTTAGTATAGCTAATACTAAGGCTCAGGTTCACACACAAGATAACAAACGCTAAAAGCGCAGTGCTTGTAAAATGTGGCTGGAATGATAATCACAAGTATTTATAGCACAAGCGTGCTAGTATCATGTACTTGCAACCACTAATAATTGGCTCTAAGGCTGCTAACATCCGGCTCACGTTTATTTATTGTAGATTCATGGGGTAATAGCCGCTACCATGGTGGCCTTAGTGCTCATCATTATTTTTTACAAAGCATAGTTGATTCGAATGTGGAATAATTTTAAAAAATTCAAACAGTCTTCATAATGGGATTTTAACTCCGATAAACATTCCACTGCCCTCAAAACTGATCCATTCGACCACGAGCCCTCTCTAATAGTGCAGGGAAACTCTTACTACTATCAGAATTTAATTGTTGAAAAACACTTTTCTTTTGCTCAACAGGCAAAGCCGCCGTGTATTTTCAAATGGGTCTGTGCGCACTCAGAGAAAAACAGTACGGAGATGCAGAGTCGCTACTGAACAAAGCACTGACCATGCGGGAACAATGGTACGGTACATCACATCCCTTGGTGGCAGAAATCATAGAAACCATGGCAACGTTGTATTCGTTGGATGGAGTGGAGAACAGTGACCCTGTCTTGGCTGAAAGTATGTACAGAAAGGCATTATGCATGCGCGAAGAAGCCTTTGGTACGAGTGATCTTACAGTGGCCGATACACTGGTTTATTTGGGTAAGAGAGTTTCAAGTCATTTTCTTTATAACTGGTTTTGTTTTGTTGTTTGACAGTGAAAATGAGTTTGTTTAAGTCTTAAAAAGTTCGTTAAGAAAGACATACTACACTGGTTTGGGATGTTAACCAATCACTTGGCCTTCTCCACCAAAATTCACGCAAAACGTCTGAAAGTTTTTACGAAGAAAAAAAATTTGTGAAAATTCAACACGAAACATCTCATATAACAATTTTTTTCTGGCGTTGCAGGCAAGTTGCTTCGGCAGAAGAACTCAAAAGACGCCATTCAAGAAGCAAAGCAGCTCCTGCAGCGAGCTCTGGACATTCGAACGGCCAAATTAGGAGTTTATCACGTGGCCAGTAATTTAGTGAGACGAGATCTCATGTTTTTGGAAACAATAGACGCAACTGCTAAACTTAGCTCGAGAGTAAGTGGAGGAGGATTAAGGACGCCTGAAAACTCGGGTTCAAAGTCATTAGTATCCTCGACTTCAAAGATCAACGTGATGGTTGCTAAGTAACGATAAGTTTCTACAGTTGAAATTCGAATACCTCCAACTAAGAACAGGGCGCAAAAAGTTGCACCGGAAAATCGCCGCGTTAAAAGGTGGTGAACTTAAACAGGACCATGGCTAGATGGAAAGTATTTCCAGTTATTGATTTTATAACGAAAGATATATCTTACAGAGTGAACTGTGTTTGAAACTTCAGCCTGCGCTACAAGCGTTTAATAATAGTTACTTGCAGTTAATAAACTTAATAAGCCGCTGACTTTCAATCAATTTAACGAAATATTTATGGCCAATTCTTGTGGTATAACCGTATGTTATACCACAAGTTTTAACAAAAATTATTGTTTAAATGTGTTTGTAAATTTTTGTTTCAGAAACTTGATCAAAGTTTCCATCCCCTTGGTTGCCAATTTTAGAAAAAGTATGTCCTAAAATGTGAAACTTTGTAAAGAAAATTTATTTTTTACAAATAAACTAAAATATCCTGTTTGTTAAATTAGCTTGATAAATATCTTAGATACTGTTCATTGTCTAGGAGGCAGACTACCACATGGTCTTGAAAACAAGGAGCCTCGAGAGTCGTACTTTTTCTAATAGAAAACCTCTGAATTCGAATACATCAGAGCTTAAGAGCCGTAGCCAGAAATTTTGTTGGTGTTGGACAGGATGGGGGAAAGAGGAACGGGGGGGGGAGGAGGGGGTTGTGGACCGATACCATATCGGAGCTCACGTTATAACCAAAGGGAGCGGGTGACGTTAAAGATGATGGTTGATTTTTTACAATACATAGTATTTATCAATCATGAACACAAAAGAGAGAAATTGATGACAACAGATATTGAACTTCTTTCCTTCTGGTTTGTTGATGTTCAGATTAAATCGTGCATGAATGAAAATGCATAAACTAAAAATTGAAGTGTTTTTTGACCATAGAGTAAACATTTTTAGTAAGAAATACTTTCTTCTAAAGCCCTATTTTAAACTTCGTTTGAATTTAGCAAATCAGACCTGCGGTGATTTTTAGCCCGCGTGTGATATTTATTCATGTCTTCTGCTCCGTTTTCCAAATATTTTGCTGTTTTTTTTAGCTCCTCCTAACAGTTACCTGGTACCCCTCCCTGCCCCCCACCCCCCCCCCAAAAAAAAAAAACACAAACAAACAAACATACATGTCACTCTAAGCATAGTTAGGAAGAAACCCCGACCCGAAATCTGTGTTAAATGTCTCCAAATGCTAGAAATGCGCTGACAACAAAACATGAACACACAACAATCGAGAAAGGGAAACCTTTTTGTGCTATTTGTAGAAAAATATTTTGATTTTTTTAAAAAAAAAATTTCCCATACAAAGTCTTATAATCAGTCGATTCAAAACTCTTACACAAATTTATCTTGGGCTGCCTGTGATCCCTCCTTCACTCATGATTAAGCACGTGACTAAGTAAATGAGTGGCTGCTAAGCCAGCCATGGTTGAAAAGGTAGCAGAGACAACTTCGGATCCGAAAACAAAAAACGTCTTTGTTGAACCAGATTCTAAGAGTCTCACGAGAAATATTATCAAAGCAATGGTTCACATAGTTGCCATTGGTCTGACAGGTTTTCTTATATGGACGGCACAACCGGGGTCCAGTGAGTTTTTAAACTTGACAATAGATCAATTGTTTAATTTGTTTTCATGCTATCTTGGTAATAAACTATTAGACATTTGAAAAAGGGATTTCTAGTAGAGTAGAATAAGTCTTAAATTATGTTTAGTTCTGAAGCAAATTGTTAACTTTATTTTGTGCTGTGATAGGGTTAGAGTTTTAGCAGTTGAACTGACGAAGTCAATGAAATAATACTGGTTGAGCTCGATTTTTAGGGTACGGTAGCTGGAGAACATTATACCTCAGTATACAAACAGTGAGTGAAAAATCCAACATGTAAGGCTAAGGATGTGACTAGTTGGTTATTAACAAGCGTTTTGGATGTGTTTCTAGGTCACTAAACATTAATCCAGACGGTGGTCCGAGTCGGATTTGAACTTGGTCCAACCTCATGTTAATTTGTAGAATTAAATACCATTGCCAGCAGCATCAATTTATTTCATCTGTTATTTCATTCCATATTTATGGTTTAGCCGAATATATCTCAGGGTTAAGTGAGTAAATAAGCTTAATTTTGTTTTCAGCATTATTTTCCTGGCATCCAACACTGATGAGTTTGGGGGTAAGTGACTATGATGTTGTTGTAAGAACCATTTGAATTGGTTCTGTTATTGTTATTGATAGGTAATAAGTTTTGTTAAGTGTTATTAAATAAACTTACTGATTAAATCTTCTATTTAATCTGTAGTTCAGCCTCCTAATGATGGAAGCTATCTTGATGTTTTCACCACAAAGTTCCCTAATAAACAAATCTTCACGAGTTGTCAAGGGAGAATATCATAAGATTCTACAGATTCTTGCTCTTTTCTGCAGCACTGGTGGCTTTCTGGCAATTTATTACAACAAAAATCTACATAACAAGAACCATTTTACGTCACTCCATGGTCTGCTTGGATTGGTCACAATGATTCTTGTTTTAGTCCAGAACTTTTCAGGTGCAGTCATTACATACAGCAAATGGCTATTGCCGAAAAGCATAAAGCTGGCGAAGGCAAAACTTCTCCATGCTTTGCTAGGCTCCCTTGTCTTTTTGTCTGTGTGCATAACATTCTATCTTGGACTTTGTTCCAAGTGGTTTATAAAGAATTCTAATATTTATACGTGGTATGGCAGTGCATTTTCTATTCTAGCTTTAGGCGGAGTTGTATTAGGACAGGTTTTTAATGAGCATGTAAAGAAACGAGCTTCTTTCCAATAAAGAAAACTAAATTCATTTGTTAACATTACAATTTTAATTATTCTGGCTGCTTCCATTCAACAGTACATTACTAAATAAATAGTTATTTTCTGACATTAATGGAGTGGAACATGGTCTAAAATCAAACACTGGATTCAAAAACGAAAGTTTTACTCAAAGTTAGTGTGAGATTAGACCAAATTACCCAACAGGAAGTTTAATTCCTAATTGTATTCTTTTTGAAATCAAGTCAAAAATGTTTTTCTGCAATGTAATAGCAAACTCAAAAAAGTGTCATTCATCATCTTCTAGATCTCCTCCTTTCTTTTTTTCCTAATTTATAGAGAAATAAGGAATGCCTCTTCTAAAGCTATGGTCAAACAGCCCATGATAGTTGATGATAGTTGTTTCCCACGAAACTATCACCAACTATCATACGCATGGTCAAACGAACAAAACTATCATCGACTATCATGAAAATTTGAACAAGCTCAAAATGAATGATTGTTGTTTATAGTCGATGATAGTGCATCATTGATAGTTGGTGGTCAAATGAAGCACGCCCTTCAACTATCATAGACTATCATCGACTATCATGGGCCATTTGACCAAGGCTTAAGTAAGGAATAAGAAAAATATATAAAATACTCAGTTTTAAACAGTTGTTATTGGGATACTGTTAATACTCACTTTCATCAGCTAAAAAGTCAAATAAGAGTGATTGGTTTCTTAATTTAAAATAGTTTTGAATGGCATACAACAAGAACAAAAGTCATTATCAAAGTTTATTGTATAATTATCTTTAACCTAAGAAGACAACATGTTCAATGCAATTTTAACAACATTAAGAAATATAATATTTTAAGAAACGTATTAGGGGATTACTGTATTAGCAGGGGCCCATCTTTGTGATTTTTCATATTTGCTAGACAGGCAAGTAAGTCTAATTTCTTGCTGCCCTTATTAAAACTTACTTAATACCCAATTTGTAAGTTGGTAGATATAATTTTCTTTCAATTACATCTGCTAGCAGAAGTAGAGATTATTAAATTTATTAGTGTATTTTACCTACTAACCAACACACTTCAATTGTTTTTTTTTAAACTATTTGATTCGCAAAGTCTAAACATTGGAAATAAAACTTTATTTTTAACAAACTGTTTCATTAAGGCCAATTTCTTATTTATCTTTACGGAATTTTTTGAATTTTTCAAATGAGTGGACAAGTTCTATTATAGAACCCAGTATTAGGTTAGTATAATGTGATGTGAGTTTTGTATTTTGAGTATTAGATCATAGTTTTCAACTACCAGGTGTGAGAGCGATGTCTAAGGCACTACTACAGTATTGCTGATAATATGAACCCCCCCTGGTAAAGTTAGTCAAACTCTATTAGAGCAGGAATGCTTCTAATTCACAATAAAGACAAACAAAATTGTTTAAACTTTTTTCTATATTATTTTTTTACATAAAAATTAATGTTATAAGAAACATTACCTTTCATAGTTCAGTTCAATTTTGTATTTCTTTAGGTTTTGAATTTTCACAACAATATGCTTTATGACTCTAAGCTCCACCCTTCCCAACTGTATTAGCAAAAAAACTTTACAGGTACTGCCAAAATAGTTTATTTGTTTTCTTACAGCTTTATATTCAATACAATTTGATTAAAGAAAATTGCAAATTGTGTAGTTTATCCTTTCAAAAGTATACCAGCCAAACCAAGGAAAAGTAAATGTAATCTTTTAGTAAGTTTTATAAACAACAATATGTTGACTTTGCTTCAAAGGTTAAATACCACTACAGTTACGGTAATAGTCACTGTATTGTTCTAAGTTATGGTTATGAAACTATAAACTTGAGCTGATATTGTATCAGTTTAAAAATCATGTTCCCTTATGAGGTTTGGGTTTTACTTTCCAAATGTTCTGAATGTTTTCAGTAAGTTGAAGTTATCAATAATCATCTCCTCTACTGATTACTTCCTTGACTGTTGGTCTGAGCAGTATAGTGTGTTCAAACTGTGCTGTATAACATCCCTTAATGTCGCACAATGGTGGGTAGGCATCTACTATTCCACTGTCAACAAGATTTCTCAGAGCAAGTTGGTATTTGGTCTAGAAAAAGAACATACTTTTTTATCAAGACTAAATATGGAACTCATATCTTTAACTTCTCATGCAAGATACTATTTGGTACAAAATTATGAAAAGTGGAATTATCTAAAAGAAAAGTGAATAGCAAAAGTGTGTTGATCAATCATATATTATGGTAATGTTTTTTTCATATACATGAAAACAAAAGTTGTTGAAATCTCTTATGTAAGCCAAAAGTATAACACTGTTATTTACTGTACCTGTCCTAGTCGATCCAACCATCGTCTACAGAAGGCAAGAGTTCCAAAATTCTCGTTTATCACATTTAGTAGCTGCTTTGCTCTGGGCATTCTGGTGATTATAGAGCAGATAATTTTTAGACCTCAAATTAAAGCTTTGCATACTATAAATTCCTAAACACTATTCCAAGATGAAGATATTAATTGCATAAATAATAAGTAATTTGTTTCATTAATTTTTGTGTACATTATGTGGGTTTGAAAAAAATGAACACACCATGATGCAAATTAAATCTTGTTAACTCTTTAGTAAAAGCTTTGATAAAAACATTGAATAATTTAATTTATAGATGACTCAGGTTTTCTAACCTCAATGGAACGTGGCCAATTTCAAAGTTCTTCATGTAATGTGAAGTTTCCATATCATCATGAACCACACCCTTACCCGTGCTTCCAAATGTCTCAATGGCATAAAACTCTCCCTCCTAGAATAAACAGTCATTAAAAAGCATCTTAATAAATAAATCTAATATATCTCTTTTGTAGTCTCTATTCAGTTGTTTGGATTTACTCAATACCCAGTGAGACAAAACGAGATAAAAGATAAAATTAAAATTCAAAATTATATTAGGTCACAGGGAATAAACTTGTTTATGGCCAATGCTTAACCATAATTATTAGGGATTTAATTGACGATAAATTCATTTTATTGTAAAGTTAAAGAAAATTATATTTTTTTCAATAAATTGTTATAAAATATAATAAGTAGAAATTTTCTCCCTACCTCCATTTTAGTGGCTTCGCCGCCTTTTACAATAGGTACAGTCTTACCAGCATGGATACGATATGGCGCTATTGAGTGACCATTGAGATTTCTAATAGGTTTCACTGCAATGTGCACGTTTGGGAAAATAGTTATCAATTGTAATCAATTTTCAAAAAAATATATATATAAAAAAAATACATAAAGTTATTTAATTCAACAATACTTTTATTAGTGAAATCAATCAGCCATTGGTCAAGATTGATTACCAAAACAAATTTTAACCATAAAAAGCAACTTACAATAGTTACTGTGTATGGTGTATGTACATGTCACAGAGATTTAACTCTTGAAACCATCAATGTTGGGACAAATTAAAACTACATTTGGTAACAGTAAAAAACACCAAAATGAATTTAAAGTGCTACACAGACTTGTAATTTGGACTCTTAGTCAATATTATGTTTCTCTTCAAGAGAAGGCACATGTCCTGACACATGTGATACAACTATCAACATGGATTCCCTTTAAACATACAATTATTATAGTGTTTCATTGGAAAAGATATCATGAAAGAATACTGGCCAAGGCAAATTTTTTATTGTTTTTTGTCAGATTGTACAAAAGAAACCAAATAGGGTGGTCGGCATATGAGTGCTGAGATTGGTATGGTAAAAACCTCTAAAATTAATGTAATTTTTAAGTTTGATTGTCCAAATTCAATTGATCAATTAACTAAAGAATTATTTTCAATTTTAACTGAACACAGTTGTGTACCTTGGTAAGTTCGTCCATTCAGCTCAACCTCGTAGGATTCCATGACCTCTTGTATGGCTTCACCAACATCACACAACCTCACATCAATGCCAGCTTCCTGTACATTAGAACAAGGAATAAAGACTTTGCTTTTGTTTTGAAATATTTTGATCAAAGCATGACTATCAGTGAATTAAACAATACTAAACAAACAAGAAGAGTAAATTTTGATACCTTGATACCAGTGTTAGTTGCAGCTTTCACAGCAGCCAAAAGGTTGTCATATTTAGGGTTGAATGATACTGTAAAAGCACAGTCTATAATGTACCCTGCAATGTAATTTACTGTACTGTTACAAACTGAAGGTTCTTTTTGAATGAACCAAACCAGAAGATGTGACCTTAAAATTAAACTCTCCTACAATATTAAAAATAAAACTATAATGAAGCTCCTGTGCTTAACTTGAAGTGAAACCTGTCATGGTGATTTTTCACAAATTCAGACTGAAGTGAAAACGCATCAAGTATTTGAGACAAGATCTTCATTTTACTAGTACATTCAGTATTTTTTACAAAATTCTTCAACAAAAACTTTGACATGTTTACTTTTGCTGCCGTTTCCTAAACAAAGTAACCCTGGGAAATTCCAGGGACATTAATTTTATTTTGTGATAATGGGAGCATCATTCAATATACAGTAATGCATAGTGTTCTTAAGATTGTCATTGACCCAAACTGTTCTCTTCTGAGCTACAACTTTAGTACATTTTAACAGAGAGCGCTGACAAAGAGAAAGGTTGAATCAAGGGATTAAGTTTGTCTATCCCATGTCATCCTATTAAAATGAGGATTCTCGTCATTTGTGATGTATCACTTCCCTACACATACCATTAATATGTGTTCCAAAGTCAATCTTGCAGACGTCATCATATTGCAGTACAGTCTTATCCCCAGCATTTGGAGTATAATGTGCCGCACAGTGATTGAGAGAGCAACCAGTTGGGAAGGCCAAACCTAACAAGCATATTTTTACTTAACATTACTTTTCCAAAAATCATCTCTAAATACTTTAGACTTTATTTTTCAAATGCTAAACTTAAAAAAAGTTAAATGTCTGATCCTGCTCACTAACACTATAGTAAAAAGGAAGGCAGGCCCCACAAACATTGCATCCCTTAACAATTCTGAGCTTTCTGGACCTATAGTTTGACAGCACTGATAGAGCCAAACTCACAACCACTTATTAATTATCTAAAACTGAAATTGCACCTGTCAACAATGAACATGGTTACAAAATTTAAGTATGAAACACAAAAATTAACAATAGAGACTGTAACATTGGTATAATACTTGTATGTTTGAGTAAAAAAAAATGAATAAATGTGAACTTTCACCTACCTGCTGCCAACTTGTTTTCATCAATCAATTTTCTTGATGCCCCTTCTAATCTCTCGCTGACAGAAATAAACATCCACAACTATTTATTACAAGGTACTTATGTTTAATGTGATTTGTTTTTGTCCCAAACAAATAAATTATTTTAAGAGTGGAATTCTTGGGGTTATTTTGAAGTTTAACTCATTTAAATACATTTTTATTGGAAGCTTAAAAATAAAAAAAAATGTCTGTTACTGAAATAGAGTTAAATTAACAGAAAATGTGAAAAAATTGTTACTAATAGTAAAACTTACCAAATATCAATCATTGTCAACCCTGGTTTTATGAAACCTTGAACATACTTTCTGACCTATAATTAATGCAGTACAACAGCATAAATTTAAAATATTTACTACAAAAGTTGGTAGTTTTTGAGTTTTATTTAAGGAAATTTAAAGCTGCAGAACTTTCAAAAAGAGCTCATGCCAACCAGATTTAAGTAAATTCCTTTGCATTTTACCAGCTTGAATTAATTATATCATTTATTAACTAAAGCCAAACCGAAATAAAAACAAAAAAAAATATCAAAGGTGTCACACCGATTATAAAAATCATTTGAAAAAAAATTTTAAATACAGCCGGAAAAACATCTTCTGAACACTTTAATTGATTATACAGACTATGTATACTATTACAGTTGTATATATTTTTGGTTGTGTGAATGCCAGCTATTTCAAAACATAATTCTAACGACTGTGAGTTATATATGTCTGTTACATATTATGTAGGGTTAACTTATAAATTATTTTCCCTTATTATTGAATAATTTATTTTCATCATATTATTACACACCTGCCTGTGGGCCTCAGCTGCCTGCCTGACATCATTGTATATATCAGCATGCATTCTGTCCAGCCCTCTCTTTTCTTCATTGGTCTCTCTCCATAAGTTACTAAAAATTAAAGATTGCTTTGATCATTATCTTTGTATTATCATTATGATCATCATTCCTTTTATCATAATCTTCATCATTATCACCACCATCATTTTCATCATAAAATAATATCATCAGTAGCGGATCCAAGGGGGGGGGGGTTGGGGGCCTGTGCCCCTTCCCCCCCTTTTGGGATTTTTTTTTGTTTGTTTGCAAGCAAGAAATTATTCTTAAATGATACAAAATTTGTCACAAAATGCTGGAAATGGCTATTTCATTATCATTGCTATCATCACTGTACATATTTGTTGCCATTATTTTACTCACTCATCTTTGTAGCTTAGTATTTGGCCCTCAGGAAACTTTCCGTTTGGAAACAGCTGTTTAATGGCAATTGTTGGTGGGTCAGTCTGCTGCATTACTTCTAGATACACAGGATAAGAATCAAAGTGTACTGTAATCATAAAACAATGAAAAAGATTTTTGTAAAAACATATATATATCTAAAAGTTAAGAAATATTTACTATCTTTTGCTTTCTGCTCAGATGTTTGTTCACCAGTAGGTTTTTTCTTTTTTTTCTTTTTCTTCTTCTTTGTCACTTCACTCCCTTCTGTTACCTCTGAAAAAAAATGAGCAACAGGGTTTAAAGGTCTCACAAAGTGATAATTACCATCATATATTAATATATTTTATAAATCATAAGTGTATGGAAGTTAAACCTTGAAGCAAAAACAGCTTATTAAAATGATCAAGCTAACCTGTTGCTTTGGTTGTTGAAAACTTTTTAACTCTGTCAATCTTTGGTCAAACAATATTTCAACTGAACTAAGTTACCTTCATTATCCTTTGCATCGTTGTCATGTTCCACAGCAGTCACAATGTTTTCAGTTTCTCCATTCACTTCAAAGTCATTTTTCATGTCTTCTGTCTCAGCTTCTGTACCCTGATCTCCACCAGCTACCAAAGACAAGAAATGGACAATTTACATGGTGGCGTCACATACTACAACTACCAGGTTTCTCTGCCTGCTTTCTTTTGTCAAATAATTAGTGGCAATTGTTCTACAATTCTCATGAGGGAGAAAAATATGAATAAGAAAGAAAAATTCGTAAAGCATCCTGGTAATTGTAGTAAAATGACGGCATCACGCAATTCGCCTATTGTCTTAAAAAAGCAACTAAATAAGAATTCATACTAAACACAAGAAAAATTGTATGATGATAAACACTGGAAATGAATTACAATATCAACTTAACAATTAAAAGCTGTTTAGTGATAAATGCTGCAAACTAAAGGGAACTGGACAGAGTATCATTTTTGCCAAAAAGCAAGTGTTGCTATGATAAAAGGGTGAAAAGGTGTCACCTCCCCTCACATTTGTAAAAGCCTTTAATGCTGATACTAGGAGTACAGCATAACTTAATATTATAAAAAAATCTATCAAAAAATATTTTAAAATTTAATTATTAATAGCAATATAGTTAGCAATATTCAAATAATAAACCCAGTTTCAGCTTTTCTATATTAATTTTGTCATTGCTAACAATTACATAAAACAGAAATGGGTAGATTATTTCGTAAAATGACTTTACTCCAACAAACAGACCACAACAGATTAAACCACACGTGTAGTAGAAAACGTCTGTGAAAAATTATGAACAGCTTCACTCTTTGAATTCAAAGACACTTTTAGAAGGCAAAAAAACGTCGATATTTTGGTTCAGTCGGATGATAAGCACAGTAATCGTTCTATATTAATGATTTTTAAAGAGAATTTTAAAATCAAAAGTTGTCACTTGTTTAAAAATCACCAATAAAGAACAAAACAAGTTTTAAGATACCCAATCTGTTCTCATAAAAAAACATTTTTCAACTTGCCCTTCTTTTTTTTCTTTTTCCTTTTTTTCTTCTTATTTGCTGCAGCTTCTGAATTATCTACATTTTCTTCTATTTTATCTTCTAAATCTCCCTCCGTATACTCGCAGTTCGGAGGCGCCATCTTAGCCTGGATTTTCGGGATTTACTAACCAACGGGGGTCCCCAGTGGCGCTGTCTCTAGTGTGAGCCAACGGTATGTAAGCGGTATGATGATGGACCCAGTAGTAAGGTGCAGCGCTCTAAATCTCAACTTTTTTTGCTTTCGAAATCGATCGAAAAATTGTTCATACCCCCTAAAATTTATTTGAAACCAAGCAGTTGACCTGATGGCCCAGTGGTAAGGTGCAGCGCTCTAAATCTCAACTTTTTTTTGCTTTCCAAATCGACCGAAAAATTGTTCATACCCCCTAAAAATTTTCGGAAACCCAGCAGTCGACCTGATGGCCCAGTGGCAAGATGCAGCGCTCTAAATCACAACTTTTTTTTGCTTTCGAAATCGACCAAAAAATTTTTCATACCCCCTAAAAATTTTTTGATGGCCCAGTGG